>JAQQZU010000017.1:14262156-14277035 GCA_030068025.1 Parauchenoglanis punctatus
GAGTGGGAAAACAACAAAGTCATAACGTGTGAAGTGACTGCTGGAGGAAAAGCCGCGTCGGTGAAGATCAGCAAGTCCGAATGCAGTGAATGAACCTGATTATTGCTTTACATATATATGAATTTTTCAGTAAAAGTTTATAGATGTTATAGATGAATCTGTAGCGGAAGAAACTATATAAACTCCTGCATGTACTCAAGATAGCAATTTTAATAAAACTGCAATTCTGAAAAAACAGAACTGTTTCCGTCAATCATTCCTGAAGTGTATCAGCACAAAAGCTTTTGAGCGCTAACAGTAACATAATGGTGGAAAACTACGTTTTACAAAGCACTGACACTAGAGACTACTTCCTTAAATGCTGAATAAAGACTTGATTGCAAAACAAAAAACCCAATCATATCAATAGTTTTCTATATACATTTTCTACAAGTTGTTTTCTGTTGATGAATGTTTTTATTTGCTCTGTTTCTTTCCCCATATAAAACACTTAATAATATCTAGTGGCACATTTGTGTAACAAATGTTCTGTGTTAGTCTAATTGTCAGAACTCTCTCACACACACACACACACTTTTCACACATCATGGATGGAAGAACACCCAGGAAACACCTGCTGACCTGCAGTGTGTAATTTTAGCGCTATGTAAATGAGGAGCTTCTTGGAAATGGAAATGTGTTCAGTCAAACGAGGTAAATCATTAAAAACAAATCTGAAATAAGTGCATTCACAGAGTACTAATCATATAATTACATTCACATTTGAAAAGGTAAGTCATTACTTTGTGATGATAGATAGATAAGTGATAGTAGTGATTAGTGAAGTATTTTATAATATTATATGAAGACTCCTAAATCTGTAAGATAGAAACAGACTCGGTTGTCAGGTGACTAGCTAGTTTAGCTAACTAGCTTTGTTTGCTACATTGTAAACTCTTCGTGTCCAAACAAGATGGCGGATTTCCTTCTAGTTACTGAAACATAAATCGTATTAACAGTTTCTTTCCACATAAAACGTACAGATGTGCATCTACTTTGAGACGAAATTAGGTTAACCAAATTGTTAAATGCACTCTGTCTGGTTTAGCATACATTTGAAAATAAATCACTGTTAAATATGAAATAAACAAATGTTAATATATTACAGGAATAAAATTATGATGCGTTATTCATTTATTCAAGTTATTTATCTTTGATATATGGGTTAAACGTTTTATAATAGCCCTATATACAGTATGTTAAAATGCTCTTAAACCAGTGCTTTTCAATCCCAAAAATTATTCAAACTCGCGCCATTTTGAACACAAGATGGCGCCGTTGCCTTCGTCTTCCCTTCGCGCATGACCCGTGACCCGGTACTAAACCCGCGCGAGGCGACTCCACTTCCTCTTTGCTCCTGCGCTACGAGGGCAGCCATGGTATGTATACGGTTGTGAACAATTTCACCCAGAATCCGATTTAATCTCCCTTTTATCGGGAGTTTACCATTGATCACTCACCAGTGTAACAATTAATAACAACAGGAGGCCATGTTCTGTGATATATTTGTTAGAAGATTTGTCTAATTTGAGCATTAAACTTGTATATGCCGGTGGATTGATGATGGTACAAGCCAAGATGGCTTCCTCGGAGAGAGGCGGCTAGTGAGGTGAAATTTGAAATAAAACGAAAAATGCTTGTTTTAAAAAGGATACGTGTGAAGCCTGTGGTCTGTTATATCTATTACATGCTGCTGTAGAGGAAACACTTTGGATTTTGTGCTAAGGAGTGTTAGCATGTAAGCTAAACGTGTGGAACATTCCAGCAGAATCAACGAGTCATTCCATTTCCTGCTCTCACGTGCACGTCTTGTCTATAACGTTTAGCTTTATGTTTTAGTTCCTTGGCTAAGGTTCTGATTTGGCTCTTTTTAGCCATTGAGCTAATTTCTGGGTTTATTTTTGCAGGTGAATGTACCAAAAACCCGCAGGACTTACTGCAAGAAATGCAAGAAGCACCAGCCGCACAAAGTCACCCAGTATAAGAAGGGCAAGGACTCGCTGTATGCCCAGGGTAAAGTGCAGACCGCTCTCCTCCAAGTCTGTGACACATGGCTGAATCCCCAACACCTACATAAAGTGCCCTACA
The DNA here is from genome assembly GCA_030068025.1 of Parauchenoglanis punctatus. Classification (NCBI taxonomy): domain Eukaryota; kingdom Metazoa; phylum Chordata; class Actinopteri; order Siluriformes; family Auchenoglanididae; genus Parauchenoglanis; species Parauchenoglanis punctatus. The sequence continues at coordinate 14,264,284 of JAQQZU010000017.1, forward strand.
CAGGAAGTGAAGAGTGGGTGGTCAGGTGGTGTTGATTTAAACACTAATAATTATTAATAATACTCCAAAAAAGAAACACAGTACCATGAGGAGTTTGCGCTGTGTCTGATCAGCTGCATGCCTAATCTGGGGCTTTCCAGATACACCTGCAGCCTTCATATATTTACCCCCCTGTGTAGTGCACTTGGAGAAATTTAGAGCTGTTTGGGATTCAGAGAAAAAGTTTTAACCCCTGTACGTGATGCTTGTTTGTGGTTTCGGGGAATATATATGTATACGTTGTGTGTGTTTCAGGTAAGAGGCGCTACGACAGAAAGCAGAGCGGCTACGGTGGCCAGACGAAGCCTATATTCAGGAAAAAGGTACGAGAGAAAAGAGCGTTGGGGAATATGATGGATCCTGCTTGCTTATGAGGATGATTTTTAGTGTAAAGTAGTGTTGAATGTTGAGACATGGTTGGTTTTGGGGTTTTTGTGTGTAACCTGGAAATGGCAAGTTAGTTTACATGTAAATATTAATCAGACGGTTACGTTTATCATCTGGAGGTTGCTGATGTGCTCGGCACAAATGCCCAAAGTGGTGCCTGTTCTGCTGCAGCCGTGCTGATTTGATTCATAGCCGTTTATGCAGATGACTTGATCCCACTTTGTTCATTGCCATATCTTTGTATAATCCCAAGCCTAATTAACACCCGACCTGGCTGAATTCAAACTTTCAGACTTTCTTCATTCAGATAAAAGAGCTTCGATTCTGAATGGCCCTGTTAAAAGTGCCTCGTTCCTCTTCTCTTACTGTAGGCTAAGACCACGAAGAAGATCGTGCTGAGGCTGGAGTGCGTGGAGCCCAACTGCCGCTCCAAGAGGATGCTGGCCATCAAGAGGTGCAAACACTTTGAGCTGGGAGGAGACAAGAAGAGAAAGGTGAGATGATCCTCCGAGAGCTGGGAATTCTGGGAACGCACTCCATGTTCATTTAGTGTTTGTGTGATGTCGGTGTTAAAATGACAGCTTTTAAACATTTAAGTAGCAATCACAGGTAGAATATCAGATAAAGCAGGTTTTGCACATGGCACTGTATTACACTCATTAATTAGACCTGGCAACCGTCTCACGTTTTACACTGTACACAGTTATGCGTTAATGTAGAGAGCCTTCCTTTTTGCCCACAGTAAAAGTCACATGTGAGCCAATCGACATCCAAATCTTTGTTTTAATGCTCCATCGTGCTGGAGTGTTTCATGGCTTCAGTGAGGAACCGTAAACAAGGACTTATAAATAACACAAAAAACCCACCTTGTGTGAAAGCAGCGTAAGAATCGGAGAATATTCTGGAACCCATTGAAATTGAACTTGAAAAACAATTGAAAATTTTTTTCTGTTCTGATGAGGTTTTGCTTTTCTTGTGATTGAGGAAGGTGCAGTGTGTGTGTGTGTGTGCGTGCGTGTGTGTGTGTCTCCGTCGGGTAGATGTAGGTCACGATATCCGTTCTGCTAATTCCTCACAGAGCTCCCTCGGCCGTGAGGCATTATGGGTAATTGGCGTTCTGAAGGGGCCGTGTGCAGGAGTGTGGTGTATCGTGTACTGTGAAACCGTCCCGCAGTTTTCTCTTTACTGTCGTCCGTTAGCGTGTCTCGACCCAGTCCTCCGGGACGCGCTCTCAGCTCAAACCACGCGCTCTGTTCACCTGTCACAGGTATTCTGTGCTACTGAGAGCTGCGACTGAGCAAAACTGAACTGAGGTCTCGGAGGAATGGGCTGAGAAACGCTGCTGTTACTTTTTGTCGAAATGTCGGCACTTTATAAGACATCTTGCTTTTCATGCGTATTGATCTTGGATGATGTGTACTTGTTTTTTTTGTTTTTTTTTATTTGTGGCCATTAGTGTAATCCTTTAGAGTTGCAGGAGTCTGTAATATCAGCTGGGTCTTTTTGTTGTCAGCAAACCAAAAATATGAATATTTTAGAGGTCATTGATTAAATGTAATTAGATTTCTTAGCCATTCCCTTATTTCTGATTTTTACTGTACAAGTAACATTTAGGTTCCAATTGATATGACATGTCACCAATACCAATTTTAAGATTTTAGCAGCAGTTTTAATTTTATGAAATATAAATAAGCAGCCCAACAGATTTAGTAATAAATAGCAGTAATATAAAATGAAGGTCTGATGGAACTTTAAACCACGCAACCCTGCCTACATTGATAAAAGAGCCAAGTTTTATTTGTTCTATGTGAACCGTTCTGTAGTTACAGTGCATTAGTTATGATGACGCTAATATTTCCCCCTTCTCTCTCTCTGTGTGTGTTCCAGGGCCAGGTCATCCAGTTCTAAGCTGGACCATGGACTTTCTTTTGTGGTTCTTCATCTGTCAATAAAAGTTGTATACAAAACAACCACAAAGTGTCTCCTGCGTTTATTTAGTCCATTTTAATTCCAGTTCATTGAAATGAGAATAAGCTTCACTATATAAGGTTGAAAAAAGGTGATGACTGAGGAGAGAGAGGATTCTGGGCTAGCAACGGAAATGCTGTTTAAATCCTAGAAAAGCTTCTATATATTATTGGAGTGAGAACTGTGTATCTCACCCTCCGTTCTATTTCTGCTTTAATCCTGAACGTCCATCCATCGTTTATCTATACTGCCTACTATTAAAAACCCAGAACCTTCTTCCTGTGAGGGGAACCACTGCGCTGTCTGTAATTCTTAATTTGAATCTTAATGTGTAGTTCCTTTATTGGCTTCGCATGACGGACCTCTAGTCTTCATCCTTGACTGAACTGGAAGATAACCAATTAAAACTATTTTGGAGAATGGCAGTAAACGAGAATCTCTTCTGCAGTCTCAAGCCAAAACACTAGTAAAGCTTGTACTTGGTAACCGTTCCATTCTGTCATGCACGACCAGACTTTCATCCACCAAGTATGTTTACAGGTAATAAGTCTGATCCATGCATAATCATTTCCATTGTGTTTGTTTCCCCAAGTTCTTGTTCTTTTTTTTTTGTGTTATATTTTCTGATATTTTCTCAGTAATTTAGTCTTGGAAAATTCCCTAAAAATCCCAGAAAAGGTCTCTCCGCTCATACACTACAGTATAGACCAGTCAGGGAGGGTGAGAGTCCAGGTTTGCAGTTTTCGACTCCTGGCCAAGGATCGTCAGGAATCAAACTTGAAAAGATTCCGGTTCTTTTCTATTCTGTTTATTTCAGTATGCAAATAATGATTAACGCTCAATTGAACCAAACCTGTGGTGTGTTGAACACGCTGTTGTGTTACACAAGTGGTAGAACTTTGGCAACTGGGTCTTGGCGTTCTTTCCGAAGAATTTTCCGAGACCGTACCTTATTCCGTTATTAAGATAAAGCTGTGTGAGGTAATGTCTGATGCTGTGTAAGTCAGTAAAAGGCTAACATCAATAGGAATATCATTCTATCATATAACTTGCATCTATTCCTGCTCAGCGGCTTGAAGTATTTCAGATTCCTTTGTTACAGCCTTGGATTATTTATGCTGTGTGTCTCCTCAGAACTTGCTGGCATGAAGCGTGGACCCTGTGGAGTTCAGAGTCTGTTTGTACCTCATGGTTCACTTCTTCATCTCTTTGGGATTTCTCTTTTCGCCACAGGGAAGGAGACTCCTCTGACACGGGCCTGAATCATTGACACGGGCCATCGCTTTGAGAGATCATATTTGTGATTCATGACGAACATTCGTAGTGCTCTCTGGAAGACGTGATTGACGGATTGGTGTCAGTGTGTGGTCCTGTGGGTGGATGTGTGTGTGGTGTTGAAACGCTGCTTTTGTATCCTCACAGGAAGTAACCTGACCCCACTTCCTGTAGCGAAGGCTGCTGTGGAATGTGTTTGGGATTGTAAGCCACATATTATTTCACCCTTTTATTCATTTCTCAGAAAATATCAAGTGGATTGTGTTACATGTTGCTATGGTAACATCTCTCCTTGCTGATTGGTCCATCAATAACCAGCGTCGCCCTAGGTCTCTCTTAAAAGTGAGATTTATGACCATTATGTTTTTTTGTCAATCTGCTAAACTTAGTTACATACTGCTGCTTTTCTAAAAATTTGACTTGTGTCTGTCTTTGATACAAAAATGGAACCGTGGTTTCATCTTATGTGGTCAAATGCGAACTCATTAAATGTGTACGTAGAAGAAAAAATACAGCTCTGAAGGAAGTAGTGAGCGTACAGAGCCAGTACGGTTAGCTTGCCTTGCTAATCTGCCAAAGCATGTAAATCAAACAACAAATTTTCACACTAATGAGTGCGTAATTTCATAATATTCAACTAGTTGGCTATATATAGCCAATTCAATTTCTGTGAAAAAAAAAAACAAACAAACAAAAAAATCTGGATAGGCCACACCCACAAGCAACAACAGTAGTGGTCACTACACGTCCACATGAGACAAAGTACAAGCAACATGAATGACTTGTCACCTGAACGTAAGGTTAGGGATCAGGCAGGAAGGTTATGTCGTAAGATAAGCTACACGGGAGCCGAACGATGTGCTCCTATAAGTCTGTTCCTCACGTCCTGCTTGTTTCCATGAGACTTCCCACACTTTGCTGATTTACTCAGTCCTTTCAGTGAAACCATGGCGGTGGTGGGAAAGTGCTGCTGTGGTGTCCTTCGGTTCTCTTCCCTCACAGGACGGAGTGCAGATCCTCGTTGCGCAGAACTTTGTATGTGAGCCAGTAGAAGACGTTAAAGATGAGAAAGCTGAGGGGGAAGATGGCGCGCGAGATGGTGTCAATCCGTTTGGCGCGGTCGATAAAGCGGCGCCGGATCTGGAACAGCGAGTGGCCTGGAGGGAGAGAGGCGAACATGGCCGCCGCCTCGGAGAGGGGACCGTCTCCCGACAGCTGAACGTCCAAACCAAAACTGGACAAGAAGAAATCCTGGTTGTGTTGAGCTAACTCCTGAGAAGAATGGAAGTCAGATAAGGGTAGGCAGAAGATAGGCAGGGTGAAATCTAGACCTACACAGCAAATATAGAGCGGCCACTTTATTATGGAGGCTTCGAGAAACATCTGTATCACCCACATTACATATAAAACAGCAGAACCTTATGTGTAAGTAATGTGTGTGTGTGTGTGTGTATACCTCTGCACAGGCACTGCAGTGTTTTGTGTTCCTGTAGGAAGTTGTATTTCCTGTAACATCATTGCTCTTGCTTTTCGTCTCAGCTCCACTAAACTGACCTGAAGCCTGAACACACACACACACACACACACACACACGTGCGCGCACACAGTTTACTCAGAAATGTGCATAACACATCATTTATTCACAGAGCAAATCATTGCCTCACTCTTGTGTTCTACACAAACAGATCTGAGCCTCTGAAACTAGGTCACTGCAAATCCCAGCAAAACACACACACACACACACACACACACAGGCATCTGAGAACTCCTGATATACTGATATAGTTCTTTTCCATTCTGTTTGTACGAACCTACACCCTACTCACTACGCAGGCCACATATACGCCATCACTGTGGACTTGTCTCAAATCACATACTCTATTCACTACATACTCGAGGTCTCATATCAATTCCAATTGTGGAGCATTATGGGTATTCTGAACCTCAAGTTAGATGTTTTCTATTTCTCTTCACGATTGCAGTGAATTTCATCATGCTGCACTTTCAAGTAATGCTACAAAACGGAAAAAAGGTGCGCTACCCGGAAAATGAATGTACATGTCACCTATATAGTGAACAGGTTGTAGTTCGGGACACATCCACTGTGGATCGAGAATGCTGAGACGTGTGTCATGGTGTACACTATATGTACCAGTAGTGTAAATATGTTGCGTGGTTTAGGACGCAACCGCAAGCGACGGCGTTATTAGGTGGCCGATGTGAATATGGTGTAGTTTGGGACATGCCCAGACATTTCCAATAATAAATATGCAGTTGCGATCTTCTAGAGACAAAAATAGCTGTGACGTGGCCATGGTGTGTGCGTATCGGGCTTGGTGCTTGTCACTCACGGCTCTTTGCCGTTGCTCTTCCTGCAGTCGTCTCCTGAGTCTGAAGAACTCTTTGTGTTGCCGAGAGACGAAGTTCACAGCGGCGTACTCCAATAACGCGGCGAAGACGAACAGCAAGCACACCGCCATCCAGATATCTATCGCCTTCACATAGGACACCTACAACACACGCACACACAGTAGATTTTACAAAACATATTGACAAATAGAAGGTTGAAAGGAGGAGTAGCAGCCATGGTATGAATGGTTAGATAAATGCTGTGAATGTGTAGTGAGGAATGAATGCATGAATAGTTACAGTCATATGGATGGAACAGCCAGACCTTACAGTACTATGAATGGATGATCCATGTTGCTACAATCCTGAAAATGGATTGGATGTTTGAATGACGGTTTAGGCAGAGAGGCCAGAGAGCAGTACTATGGGTTAATGGATAAACTGATAGATGGATGAATGGTTCGCTGAGTAGTGGCTGAGACGCTGGAGATTGAGTCCTGGTGGGAACGGTACTACGGAGATGGGTGGAGAGGCGGCTATGCAAAACCTTGGGCAGCGAGGCGCGGGAGCCGGAGCTCTGCGTCGTCATGGTGAGGACGGTGGTGATGCCGAGGCCGACTCGAGCAGGAGCTGCGTCCATGTTGATCCAGAATGAAACCCAGGACAGGATGACGGTCAGCAGGCTGGGAATGTACATCTGGATCAGATAATATCCCATCTGCCTCTGCAGGTGGAACTTCACCTCGATGCAGGTGAACTTACCTGTCCAAACACACAATACCAACATCATAAGTCAATGCTCAGTAAGTGATGCTGCCCCTTAAAAAATGTTCTCGTTACACATTGCTTCCACAAATCTGCATACACAAAGGTCAGAATGCATTTGTAAAGTCTTGTGGCATTTCTGCATGCTGAATTCATTTAAATGCAATTAGACCTTTGACCTATGCAGCGCATTCACGTGTACGCGCACGTGCGTGTTGTACCGGTGTTGTAATGCTTGGTGCAGTATCCCAGGTCCTTCTCCTCTTTCAGAACGAATTGCGGCATCGTTAAATCATCAGCCACCTGCACAGGACTTTTATCCAGCCACTGGAAAATCAGATCGTTCATGGTGTAGCCGACTGAGGAGAGAGAGGCGCTGATGAACACAAAGACTTCAACCCATTTTGTCTCGAAGACAGAACTAATTTGCATTTTAACACCATTTTTACACACGCCGTCTTCATTTTCTTTTGGTTCAATCACCATGAGCAACTCAGGACCTGTTTCAAAAGTTTATTTGCTCAGGTTGAAGTTTGTTCGATGGTTCGGAACATCAGTTTACATTTCAGAATCAGATCTGACCCAGAAGGTTCGTGATATGACACTTTTAATAGAAGGGAAAATTGTGACTTAATGTGTTTATGAATATATACAAGAACAAAACATGGTGTAATGATTGAAAATATAACACTTAGGGTTTTACATGTACATGAACTATAGCCTCAATGATGCTTGCTTTCTTTCTTTCTTGGCTAGCTAGTTAGCATGCTTTAAAGTTAGCAAGTCAGCTAATTAGTTAGTTAGCATCACAGTGACCTTGTTTGCTAATTGGGAAATCATCAGCACCGCTTTTTTCAGCCATCCTTGAGTATAATGTGCAATTTTAACCTGACAATATTCTAAGACAGCGCCCCCTTCTGGTAATGATTAATTAACTCTCTACACTGTCACCATGTGATTGGCAAAATGTCTGCAAACGTCTCACTAATTAGGAAACAAGCAACACACAAGGTTGTTATGTCATAGATTGGGACCGTACGTGTATGTCTGGGTGTATCCTGCATGTCATCACTGAGAAAATGCCAACTGCCATGTCGTGAAGGAAACTGACGAGGGCTCGTTAAAGACACGGTTATTCTTAGTGCAGGTGTAAACAGTCAACTCGACTTCGATGTGAGTCAAAACACTCAAAACGTCTCTTCCGGTCCCTTCAGATTTCAACCTGAAAGATTCTCTGGGAGCTAATTTTACATGGCCAACTTGAAAATATGCCAGCATGCATTGAGCCCACTGTGCTATGAAAAAGCCTGCAAGGCAAAAATGAATAAAATATAAAAGTCCCAGGGCTCACAACTGGGAGTTTAGAGAGGAACTAACCTGGAACTGTTAGAAAAAGCATGGAAAAGAATAAAATCAAATGAGTCTCAAAGATGACATAAGAATGCTTCTGGAGATTTATACAATTTTTGTCACAAACACAACAAGAAGTGCAGCTGCACTACTGTTAGAGCTGCTGTTATAGAACACTTATCAACACTAATCAGAATCCAGTATTTTCAACAGCACGATGGGATCACGATGAATAATTAATTAAGCACTCACAGCTCTCTAGCTGCATGGTGCAGGTCTGAATGTCCATGGGGAAGTTCTTCAGATCCATCGGACAGGACAGAATCAGAGTCAACCTGAGACAAAGTGAAAGACAAGCATGAGAAAACATACACACTCATCCTGCAGGTGTGTTGAACGTTCAACTGGTCAGCTAACGCTACAACTCCGAGTCCTTGCAGCGCCTTATGGTTCCGGGACGCATCGCCTCACCGGATGCTGTAGAGGACGTTCCCGTTCTGAAAGATCCTCAGCAGCTTGTTGTCGGTGGTGACCTCGTGGAAGTTGGCGCCCTTCTCGTTAGCGAAGAACAGGTCGGGTTTCCAGATGGAGTCCAGCATGGAGGGGTCCAGATCGAGCGAGTCGTCAGGGTACTCCTTATACGCCAGGCGAGGATCGTTCCACTGCTGCCGGAGGAACACGTTCAAGCGGTAGTCCTTGAGGGCAATAAAGAGACTGATAGATTCAAAGATGAAGAGATTACAACTGAAGATAATGCTGAGATGATGTGAGTGTGATAAAATGCTAAACTGGTAGTTATCAGCTTCCCTTACTTCTAGTCTTACAATCAATTACGACAATTTTGTGTGTGTGTACCATAGTTGTCTCAGTGACAGAGCCAAAGCTGTTGATGAAGATGTTGCAGGTGACGTTGACAGGAGACCCTGGAAAACACACACACACATGCCAGGTAGAAGACAAATGCGGATACACACACATGCAAGAGTGTATATATAAACCGGAGAAGTGTCATTTGAGCTAGACGTTTCATTGCAGTGTAAAAAACTGATCCAAATGAATAAGAATTAAAACTCTGGAGGAGACCCGACGCTCCACTTGTGGCACGCAGCTCTAGATAATGCCGACATTTTGAATTACTCACCAGGTTGCCATTGTGACAGTGTAAAAGAAAGTTATTTTAATGAGCAGCTCTGCGGAATCCATGCCAGCTGTCCAACCTGCTCCAATTACCGACCAACTGGTCTTAACCATTTTTAGTAAATATTTGATAAGACAGCTTTCAGAGACATGATCATTTATTGATTTAGCTTTAGGGACATTAGTTACATCTACAGCTAATCAGCTGGGACGTTCCATTCTGACACGCCAATGTCCAGCTTCTTCCCAGTGCAAAAATGAATGATAGATGAGCACTGAGACACACACACGCAAGGACTGAAAGAGTGAGCCAATAAAAGAGAAACGGGAGAAAGAGAGATAAATTAAAACAGGGGGAAAAGAGACAAAGGAATAAGGGATAGGAAGACAGGGTGAGAGGCTGAGGAGGCGTGGGTGGACAGGGACGAGAGCGCGAGCCTGCAGGAAATGTGTCAAACATAATCTACCATGTGGATGGGTGATGGAAGAGACAGAGGAGAATATAAAATGGGAGAGAAGCAGACATAGAGTGACTAATTTGGGTCTGTAGGTTAACACAGTGAGTGGACAGCAAAGGAAATAAAATGGACCCAATCACACTAAACTGGCTGGGGAAAACAATCTACTGAAGTTCAGCATCTTTATGGGAAAATTCAACACATGACCCATTGTTGCCGCTTTCTTAACGTGGCTGAACCCAGTAAAGATCAGTTTGTTGCAATAATTAGCGGCATGTTGTTTACAACCTTTCCACCAAAGTTCACGGGGAATTTTTAATCTTCATCCAAGGAGACAGGCTAATAAGTGTTAGTGAACATGTTGCTGCATAGAGTCTTTAATTAGTAACTTACCAACATGCCTGAGGTAAACACTGATACCTAAAAGTTGATACCTCACAAAGCTATAACTTGATCCACTGCCACTTTGCATCGATATTGTTCTTGTAAAAGAACTTACATTCCAGCAAGCTAATATAACAGACTACATGCTAGCTAACTAATATTAAAGAACTCACTACATGTGAGTTAGATAACAAGAAAAACGAACTACATTCTAGCTAGCTAATATCTAAGAACTGACTACATTCTAGCTAGCTAATATCTAAGAACTGGCTACATGCTAAATTGCTAATATCTAAGAACTGACTAGATGCTAGCTAGCTAATATCTAAGAACTGACTACATGCTAAATAGCTAATATCTAAGAACTGACTAGATGCTAGCTTATATCTAAGAACTGACTACATGCTAACTAGCTAATATCTAAGAACTAACTTCAAGAGCTAGCTAATTTGAAAGAAGTGAATACATAACTAGCTAATATCAAAGAGCTGATGACATGCAAGCTATTACCTCAAAAGTGCCTACATACTAGCTAGCTAGCGTCACATCAGCGCTGGAGCCCTCAATGGACTCCATTACCCACAATCCCCCACAGCATACAAACATGGCTGTCAAGAACTTCAACCCCCAGCATCATAATCGTTCCAAATCTCCTGAGTACTAACAGGCCACAGGTGTCTCTCATCTACTCACATTCTTAAGCCCCTCATTCTATCACTCACGGTACGAAGTATTGCTCAGTGTGTTTGCACCTGACGTTACCAAGCCTTTTTTATGCCGTATAGCTGTCCCTGTTTTTGACCTAGCTCTGTTCTGGTTTTCGTTTATTGGATTTGCCCTTTGTCTCTGCTGTCTGCTGTTCGGTCTACCTCTGCCTGTCCCTGACTACGATATTGCTTCACCCCTTGGAGCCTTGTCATCAGAGTTGTGTTATTCTCCTCTACGGTTCTCCGCACTTGCATCCTCCTCAGCCTAGGCGTGTACTGTTTACGGTTTATGCTACACTGCTGTGACAGCTAGAGTGTTGGGAGAAAATGATTATTTTAAGTAGACCTTTAAAAAGAGAGAGACAAGTGCAGTTACAAAGGTCCTGAGGGAATTGCATTCCATAATTTGCTAGCTAGCTAATATTAAAAAAAAAACAAAAAAACACTGACTACATGCTAGCTAGATAATATCTAAGAACTCCTTGCATGTCACTTAGCATGTACATCATTAGCCTCACAGGATGGTGACTTTTAGGTGAAGGCTAGTGCAGCTCTCTCTATCCAACCTTATGACATTACTTCTTTTGACATTACAATTTATTTTTAAAATAACAGCTGCCATTTTTATTCTGTGGGGAATTGGCACTGCTGAGATGTCATTTTGGGGGGGAAAAGTTGCTGTTCTGAATAATTTGAGAGTTTGCCTTTTTGACCTTTTGCATTTCTGAGCAATTTACAGGTGAAGCCAGCTGATTAGAAGAAATATTTTTGCTGCATGCATGATTTTTTTTTCTTTTCTTTCTTGTTCTCCCTGTCTGTATCTCCCAGGCACACATACACAACCTCTTTATCAGCGATTGTCTTTGTATTCCCGCAGTCAGAAAGTGAGTAAAGACTTTGACTGTACGTGTTTATTTCCAGCTGAAATCAGCAGGTTCCTCTCAGCTCGCTGCCCGATGTCTCAAAGAGACAAGAATATCAGCAGTCGGAAAGAGTTATGAAGGGACAAGGAAAGAAGATGCCTTTTATTTGTCACACATACATTGCAACACAATGAAATTTTTTTTACATATCCCAGCTTGTTAGGAAGCTGAGGTCAGAGCTCTGGTCAGGGTCAGGTATGATACAATGCCCCTGGGGCCGAGCAGGCTAAGGGCCCAACAATTTTTGGTTAAACAAATGCTTACTGCATTTTTAATTGAGCAATTTTAAAGTCCTTTGCTGCTTACATGGTCTACCAGGAGCAGATTTTAATAGTTCTGTTACTGTTAAGGCACAGAGTTTTTTCAGGTCCAGAAAAATGCAATTGATAAGCCTACAAATGAAAAACAAAATCCTATGCATGCTAAGATTGCAAAAAGTTTCACCAATTGCACTGAAATGATGACTCTCCTATATGTACAAATTACACACTGTACCTTTAAAAGTTGAGCTGATGGTACCTTTAAAATTGGGTCTGATGCGAGCGTCGTAGCCTGACGTCTTTCCCATCAGCTTATCCAAAAAGTCAGAGGGCGACATGGGTTTAGACCTACCGTTCGGAGATTTCATCTCCCTGCCAAAAGTGAGCCTGGAAGAATCCGAAACAGAAAAAACTTCGAATTACATAACAATTAAAAAGATGGCAAAGATAATGACTGACATCTTCCAAATGGTAGATCTTGAAAAAGATAATTCAATTCATACAGTTCCTGAGCAAATCTTTTTGGCTTTTTATGATCTGCCGTGCCTGTGTCAATCAAAGGGTGCAGGCTCTTTATTAGTACCTAGAATAATGTACTAATAATAACATGAGAGACTATTTAGTGCTAAATAGGTAATTAGTATGTGAATGCGCGCGTGTGGTTGTTTGTCTTTGTTGTCCCTGTGGTGGACTGGCGACCTGCCCAGGGTGTACCCCGCCTCTCGCCCGAAGATGCTGGGATTGGCTCCA
>JAQQZU010000017.1:14279198-14296624 GCA_030068025.1 Parauchenoglanis punctatus
GGGATTGGCTCCAGCTTCCCCGCGACCCAGACGGATAAAGCGCTATAGATAATGGATGGATGGATGGATGGATGGAGGTAATTAGTATATTATAACCAATGAGACAATTTTGTGGGAGCCAGTGCAGTGTGCATAAGATAGGGGTGATGTGATCAGACTTTCTGGTTCTAGTAAAGACTCAGCTAACCGCAGCTTGTTTATGCACCTACTGGATAGACCTAAATTCATTTCACATTAATGTAATTAAGAAATTAGAACAGCCACCTTTGCTTTGCTTTGCTAATGAGGATTTTTGACAACAGTTACGCCCCTTTAACTCAACATCTGCTGAGTTTCCCTTGGCTGTCTCTGAGCTCTTTCTAGAACATTCTTCCTGTCCAACGCTTTTAAACACAGTATGGAAATCTCAGGTCTGGATCCCAAATGGTGAGATGTTCATGTGCATGTTAATATTATATGTGACTGGAAAGTTTAACTCATTATAAGAATAACTATGATTCTCTCTCTCTCTCTGCATCGGTCTTTTTAGCGTTGTTGGTCTCTCTCACTGTTTCTTGGCCTGTTTTTCTCTCCCTCAGTCTCTTTTGCTCTGTCTCTCTTTTGCTGTCTCTCTCACACTTTCTTTGTCTGTCTCCCTGTCTTTTGTTCTGTGTATCTTTTCTTCTTTTCCTGGCTTACTCTTTGTCTGTAGTTTTGTCTCAGTTTTTCTCTGTCCCCTTCTCATGCCATCTCTTTTGCTATCTTGCCCTTCTATCTTTCTGCCTGTCTCTCTTCCAGTCTTTCTGTCCCCTTCTTTTCCTGTCTCGTATGGGCTCTCACTCTTTCTCTCATCACTTTTACTCTCCACTGAGTTTGCCTCAACATTAAGCCCCATTTCATGCTCGTATTCCTTCACTACACTTCCTGTTTATGCAGACGGATGCTCATGAAATCACAAACATTAAAAACAACACTAAAGTTTTATCCCCATATTTCTCCGTAATTGGGTCACCTGTAAATTCCTGCCCACAAGCCAACTTCCCCTATAATACGTCAGTTGCTAATCAGGGAGTGTGAAGACTAACGTGTGCTTCCAGACAACCAACTCTTTTTGCTGCTCATGCTGCATTACAGAGCAGCGTAGCACATTCGGGGGAAAAGCGTTATCTGCCTTCTTCTGCACACATCCGCTCACAGTTGGCCATGGTGTCACTGTGATTGACAAGGGAGGAAAAAGTATGCCCCTCCCACCCAGAGAGCATGGCTAATATTGTTCTCTCGAGTTCCGGCTATACACATGGCTGTGGCCTTCACGCTCATGCTCTCTGGACGAGAGGGTAAATGCTTTTCTGTGGTGCCACTCGGCAGCTACGACACCAAAGTTTTTGCATTAACTCTTTTTGCCTGTTTAATTATTCCACTGTCTCGCATTTTCATTGGACAGAACATGATCACATGACCTCATAATGACACTGTTGTGACCATTTACCTCAAAACTGAAGCTGGATGTAAATGTTCACGCTCTACTTGCAGCAAAAATATTAATCTAGACAGTACTGTCTTTAAACGTCAGCATCATCATTTACAGAGGCCCAAGTACACAACGTACAAACACAACACACTCCTTGTCCAAAATGGAAAATTCCATTTTCAATTCCTAAAATTGTTCAGTAAAATAACCCAAGGAGACAGCTGTTTTTCTAACAGAAAAAAAGAAACTCTTACTTATTGTATATGGGGCATGTTGAATATCACGATATATTGCGTTAATAAGAATCAGCACATGCCCAGTCTCCACAACCACACACATATTGAAAGAACTTGTGAGCTGTAATACTCTTCCACACACACACACACACACACATCTGAACCTGACCAACAGAATTTCAAACTGATTTAATTGAAATTTTAAAGCCTTACCTGAGGACTCCACATAACCGAAAAAACACCAAGATCCACACAACCTTCTGCAGTTGTGCGAACATTCTGCTCTCTCTTGCTCGATGAACTGTAGTGCTCCAAAATCGTAGGACCAAGATCTTCCCCCACACACGCACTCTTCTCCTCCCACACTGCTGGACTCACACACCACATCAAGCTTTCTGAGAAGTGTCTGCAAGTTTCATACTGTGTATGTGTGTGTGTCTGTGGGGGGAGAAGAGTCTAAACACACTCTCCCTCCTTTCTTTCTTTTCTCTCTCACTGGTCACGCTAGCCGGAGGAACCAGAGCAGAGACAGACACAGACGTGCGTGTGTGTGCAGGCATCAGGGCGTGTGATGCGTTTAAAGACGTTTATCAGAATAAACAACTGTGACATGTACGCACCCGAGGGCTACGGTCCCTTACCGTCATTGTCATTTCATTTTTCTCTCTACTTCCTCTCTCCGTCTCACCGACCTGTAGACTTCCACTCCACTGAGTTTTTTCCCAATTCAACATGACAGGAGGCAGATTGATCTTTCAGACTTGCACGTATAGTGTAAAATATTATGTATGGCTGTAGGATTTTAGCAGATTTTTTTTTAAAGAAAATGTGCTTGAATATGATTCATGATGGTGGAAGACACTGTGGTGAAGATGTGCACCTGGATGTAGAGTCCAACTCAAGAGCACATTCGACTGTCCACAGAGCATGCTTAATGTAAAGTGACCTTGGAGAGACGTTTATACACACACACACAGACTGAAGGGCCATGTGGCTGTTATGGAGCAGACGATGAGTTTTAGGGTGTCTGAGGCCCTGGAGGAAGATGTATATTTCATGTTGCCTGGACTCTCACTGACCTGAGGATTATAAAAGCAGAGACAGAGAGAGACAGACGGAGGGAAAAGAGAGCCATTGAAAATGACAGAGAAAAGAACACGAGAGAGAAAAAGAGACATGGTGAGACAGAGTGAAAAGAGAGAAAGTGCTAGATAAAGGGGACGATGATGACAGTGAGACAGAAGAAAAAGACAGAGGGAAGAAACAAAGATGGAGATAGACAGAAGAGAGGTAGAGAGGGAGAGAGACAGAGGGAGGCAGACAGAACCATGAGAGAGAGACAGACAGATAGGCACAGAAAGAAACAGACCATTTTTTTTTAATCCAGTGAATATTTTGGTCTGTACAATATTCAAAAGTTCCTTTTCTTGCTGTAAACAATGCACAGGAGAGCATACACACAGATCACAACTTTCATCCTTCAAGATTCTGAAGCTCATGGACAGAAATGTACACAAAACTTTACTGTTCCGTGGTGCATTCTCTGAAAGACAAAAAAAAGTGACAAAGTCAGCCACATTTATCAGCAAGATTTAATAAAAATGGAATCCATTCACTGATGACATGGAGATAGATAGCACGGGGTTCTCTGGTGTCTTGTGACCAGAAGGTTGCAAGTTGAATCCTTGAGCAAAACCTTCACTCCTCAGGTGCCGTGTGCGTGGATCGACTAGGCCTTCACCTGCGAATTATTTCTGAAAAAATGTCAAACTCATTCCAGAACTTCGTTAACCTCTAAAATAATCCCTGTTATAGAGACACAGAACCACTGCACAAGTTCAAAAATAATTCCTTTTAATCAAGTTTCAGCAGAACAAACTGTATCACATGGTTCAGGAGAGAGGTGAGATGAGGGAGGAGTTTGTGCAGCTTTTTCTCATGCTAAAAAACCCCAATCAGAATCGCTGCGACAGCTCAGGTTTATCCGATGAAACGTGTACGAGATGCTTTGCCCCCTAACTCTTATACAGTTTAACACACCCTTGACCACTTCTCCTTGTTAACGGACATTCGTTCGTTTACCACCACAAGCCGAGGTTGCTGGTTGACCCCATGGAGGAATCGAGTCAACATCAGCATCATGTCAGAAATTTACCCATAAGGCAGTGATGCAACTCCAGAAAATGGTGGTTCAAGCAGTTTATAATGCAAACACACTGAATCATAAATGTTTACATTGATGCATAACTAGTATAATTATACATACAAACCTGTACAACATATCTTTCTTATGTTACATAATTACCTTCAATTACAAACCAAAAAGCAAATATGAAACATTCGTTCAAATGTACTGGTCTATCTGTGATCAGGTTCTGATTTTAAATTAAACAAAGAAATCCCTTGTGTCGCATGTGACCACGTGTAGCATGGTTAACATGAAATGACCATAAAGGTGTGTTAAAACAGTACTGGAACGCCCGCTGAGCGTGCCATGGATCCTGATTGGGGTTTCAGCACCTCATGCAGCAAAAAAGTCGCGACTCCAGGAAAGCGTTTGCAAATATACATTTACTGACCTCACTAGAAAACACGTGTACAACGTTCCCATATAAACTACAGGATTTTCCTCAGCAGAGACTGAACAGTACTGATCGGACGAGTCCATCAGCGCGCCACGACCACAGCGCCACCAGCAGGGCTGGAGGCAGAACCACAGGTCTGACAGAGTTCACGGCCATAGTGTGTGTGTGTGTGTGTGTGTGTGTGTGTGTGTGTGTGTGTGTGTGTAGGGTAATTTTGTGCAGTGGCATTTTCCCAGGCTCCACAAGTACAGCATGTGTGTTTAGTCTTCGTGAATATTGAACAGCTTTGCCACCTCGTTCAGATCAGCGTGCTCCTCTCCATCTTTAATGATCTAGAAACGAATACATCAGACATTAATGATGAGCAGAATAAGGAAAAGTGGAAGAGTGAAAGAGAGGAGTTTGGGTATGTCGAAGGACGATAAAGGAGTTGTTTGGATTAAACACAGTGAACAAAAAAAATATAGTGAGAGAGCGAGAGAGAGAGAGAGGTGCGCAAGTGAGTCAGCGAGCGAGCGAATCAGTGAGAGAGTCTATGAAGAAGTGAGTGAGTGAGTGAGTCTACCTTCCTGGCGATGGGCATCCTGTTAAAGACGTTCCACAGCACGATGCCGACCACCACTTTGTCCCTCAGATAGAAGATCACTCCTTTCCCATAATTCTCCTGCTGTGTGGGTGGGGCAGGAGCTGCTGTAGCTGTGGAAAGCGTTCCGGCAACCGCCTCCGTCTCACTCTCCGACCTGATTCCTGTACCTGAACACACACACACACACACACACACACACACGAGCGGCTTATAGACTAGAACATAAAGGAATATGGTCCTTAGTGGCTAAAACTAAGGACCATATTACTTTAGCAATGACAGAAATCTTTACTACATGGTGTGTGTGTGTGTGTGTGTGTGTGTAAATGAATGAACATGCTTTACTGTACGAGTGTGTGTACCTGATTGCTCTGTAGCTGCTTTGGGTGTGTCCTTGGCAGTAGCTTTAGCAAACACTCCTACAGTTGGGAGACTGCTGTCTACAATACCAATGGCTTCATATCCTACATCAGGGCCCAGGTCACTCCTAACACACACACACACACACACACAAGTCAGTGCTGTTTCTTAACTGCACCATAAATCAAGTAGTAATTGTGCACAAGTGTGTGTGTGTGTGTGTGTGTGTACCAGAACATGGACTGGTGCCAGTAGGGCTTTCTGGCGCCGGTCATGTTTTCTCCAGCGAGTCTGCCGCTCACCACTGCGTGATCATGATGCTCCACTCGCCTCCGACCCAGCTTGAGGTCATAGAAACATGCAGCATCACCTGCCTACACACACACACACACACACACACACACACACACACACACACACACACAGAGAAAAGTGTCTGTAATAATACAGTGTTACAAATTGCAGAACTAATGGCTGGTACATTATAAAGTGAAGGAAAACTAAATGCTAAACTAGAGTGCAGATGTAGACAGCTGTGAGAGGAAGTCAGTCACACACACCACCCAGATGTTGGAGCGCGCCTGCAGCTCGGCGTTCACCCGATACCCTCCGAAGTCAGAGTCGATCTCCAGGCCGGCCGACTTCGCCAGCTCAACGCTGGGCTCCAAACCCACGGCTGCTACGATGTGATCCGTCTTCACCTACAGCGAGCGCACACACACACACACACACACACACACTTCAGCAGTGTGTAAAGTAACTCAACAACCTGCCATAAACACACACAGCTCACTCACCACTCGGCCGTCTTTCAGCTTTATCTCCACTTTTCCGTCCTTATAGGACACGTTCTTAACCACGGCCTCCGTCAGCACCTGGACGCCCTCTGTCAGAGGTTAAAGGTCACGAGAGTCACAGATGTGCCACCTTATATCTAAATCATGGTGACATGCAATTTAACAGAAAAGATACAGATCGATCTATAAATTATTGTATTTTCTAGAATATATGATGTTCTAGACGAACAGAATGTTGAATGTAAATGTCAGAGAACATCTCTAATCAGACTTTCATCGCGAATCTCTAAATCAGACTTTTAAAAAAGACTTACAAGTGCTTACTAACGTTAGTTTTATATCAAACGTGTCAGGGCATGATTGTGTGGCACAAACTGCCTTTTGTACACACGTGCACACATGTATTGGCAGCTCACAGGAAGTGTTCAGCTCTCATTCCAAAAAGAAGTTTCACATTTTCACTTTTTGAAAAATTCATACAATAAAGGAATGTAGATATTTTTGCTCCAGACCAGAGCCTGGAAAACAAGTTTTTTGGTACTCATCACATCCTGCTCACCTTTTCTCACTTTGTCTGTGGTCCAGTTGCTCAGGTACTCAGGGAGAACTTTACCCATGTTCCCTTTCTCCGGGAACAGCTGGATAACCTCCAGGCCCAGATCATGAGCTACAGAGAGGGAGACAGAGAGATTCTATTAGATGTAACCAACTGGATTAGAGATGTTATGGAAATTCATTTCTGTAAGATTATGTTGTTGAATTTTACAGCATGTTAACTTCATAGCTCATCACAGGACATCATAGCTCTTATTTTGTAGACTTTACTCTTTTTAACTTCAGTCATGTCATTATTTATATTTATTACTTCATATTTATCTGTTTATGATTTGCTTATTTAGCTATACTGCTTAATATCCATCTCTATTAGGTATTATTTGACATTTATCTGTATTTTGTATCTATTTTTTGTCTACTGTGTGATTTATCTTTATTATTTGCTAATTATTATTTTATATTTATCTATATTGTTTAATATTAATTAATATTTTATCTGTAATGTTTTATATTTGTCTGGTTATTTTTTTCAACTATTTATTTTAATATTTAAAATTTTCCTATGTTATTACTTATGTGTGTATAACCCTATCTCGATGATTTGTTCATTATCTGCCATTTATTGATTTATTTTTCAGATTTATATCTTTTTTCTTTACGTGATATTCATCTACATTATCTGATATTTTTCGAATTATTTGATATTTATGTATTTGTTAATTGTTGGCTCGGTCAAAGGAAAAAGTTATATTTTGTTATATAAAAAATAACAATAATTAAAAAAAGCCAGCTTAGACTTTATACAGCTGACACACTTCCAGAGATGTGAGCAAAATAATCTGACTCATCCCGCCTTCACTTTGGTGTTGTTAAAACGACCCCCCATGCTGCGAGTGCGTTGACCCGATTCCCCCGCGTGTGACGGACAGCTCTGAGACGCTGTGTGGACTCACTCCTCCTGCCCAAAGCGCAGGCCAGCTCGCTGCCCAGGAATCCGCCCCCGATGATGGTGATGGACTTCAGCTCGCGGGAAACTTTCTCCAGCGATTTGAAATCTTCAATCTGTGTGGAAAAGCGAGAAGGAAAAATAAAGAGCAGAGTTACTGTGATGGGAAGTGAAAGAGCGCTGTGGGACACCACTGTTTATAATAAACCTAGCATTTATAATACAACCTTTTCTATCACTCTAATGGTTAACAATCTTTAGAGATAAAAATATTGTGTGTTTACGTGATACACACCTTCCTAAAAAGCGTTGTCCTGCTCTTCACCTCCTCGCTGGCTCGCTCAATTACCTGCGGGTTCCTGGGAACTCCACCTGACTCACACACACACACACACACACGCGTGAACATCGACAACATTGTGTTTGTGTGTGTGTGTTTGTGAGTGAGGATTTCTTTTTACCTGTAGCAATCAAACATTTGTCATAGGAGATCTCGGCACCGTCACTCAGTCTAACTTTATTCTCCCTGACGTCCATGTGCACCACCTACAGGACACACACACACACACACACACACACACACACACACAATTAACTTACACACACACACACACACACACACCCACACACCCACACACACACACACCCCTCTTTAGATAAGTGTGTGAAGTGGGAGATCTCTCACCTTCCTGCTTGTCAGCACAGCCACGCCTCCATTTTCCACCGCTGACAGCTCACTGGGACTCACGTAGAAAGAAGGAGGTTGGAAATAAATGCTGCAAATCGCACACACACACATAAGAACGCACACAAACAACGCAAGTTAATACAAAGCATTGACACTTCAAAAGACTCTATTTGAAGAATTTGAACTGCATCACATCACATTTAACAAAATAATTAATTCCCAAGATTTTATGGTTCATCACACACACACACACACACACACACACACACACACACACACACACACACACACACACACACACACACACACACACCTCCTCTCTTTGCCGTTCCACTGTTTGAAGCGCAGCGTTTCTGTGACAGTGGGGTCATCAGAGAACCACAGCTCTTTGGACAGAGGAGGCCTCATGTACGGCAGGTCGGCTTCTTCAGTCACGATCAAAACCTGCACATGAAACGGGACACTAATCTAACACCCCAGAATGCCCACGCAGTTCCTAAACAACATTCTGCTCTTGGTCCTTTACCTGTACCTGTACCTTCCCTATTTTTCCCAGCATGTGGGTGGCTGACCTGAGCGCAGCGAGCAGTACGAGTGAACGTGATTATGAGAAAGGTGAATAAATACAATCACATGGGA
Organism: Parauchenoglanis punctatus; assembly: GCA_030068025.1. NCBI lineage: Eukaryota > Metazoa > Chordata > Actinopteri > Siluriformes > Auchenoglanididae > Parauchenoglanis > Parauchenoglanis punctatus. The sequence goes on from JAQQZU010000017.1 coordinate 14,288,041, forward strand.
GAGTAGAGTGAGCAATAAAGTGTTATCGTATTATATATAAAATGTTGAAATAGATAGAATCCCAGTCACTACACCGTATCTAGCTCCTGACATGTCATAAATTGGATATAAAAGAAAACAATAGCAGACCCAAAACAGAACCTTGTGGGACACCATATTTCTATTCCATTAATGTCAAGACTTTTAACAAATATTTTTCAAGTATAGTTAAGTATTAGAGACGGTATCACTCACTCGAGCACCGGGGTCACGGGCACGGATAGACCTCGCTGCTGCAAACGATGCTGTTCCTCCACCAATCAGGAGGTAAGGGGTGTGTGTAAGGACCTCAGGGATGGCAGGTGAGGGTTCTACAGGGGCGGCAGCAGTGGGAGCGGGTTCTGGTTCTAAAAATAAGTCAAACAAGTTCACTAGCTGGAAAAAGCGATAATCACCGTCTATCAAGAACAGCCATTTCTTCACCATGAAGCTATATATTTTGGGAAAAGAATTTTAGGAGAACAGGACTTGCAGAAGAAAGGTTAGTCCCATGTGTGAGTTCTTAACGTTACCAGCTAGCGTTACAATTATCACACATTTCAACAAAAGAACCTGGTGACAAAGAGACTCATCAAGCTAGTAAATAAGGTGTGACCACTAACAATTAGCTTTAGCAGTTAGCGATACAACTGTCACACTTATCTGGCAAAAAAAACTAAACAAACAAAAAAAAGGAGACAAGAAAATGCAGATGAAGGGTGAGTCTGTGTAAACATCAGATACATGAAGGCCTACTATGAAAGCAACCCCTAAATTTGGCACACCAAAAAACAGTGATAACATTATGTTTAAAGAATTGCTTGGTTCCCATCCAGTTAAAACTGGTTAGACTTCTTACCACTTTGGGTTACTGGTGGAGTCTCGGGCGCGCTTTCTGCCACCACTTCAGGCACAGGCTCTGTTGGTTTTTACCCGACGTAAAAGCAGAGAAAAAATTAACCACAATTCCACAAGTGAAAAAGCCATCTAACGATCAAACGAGGTCCTTCATTTGTTTTAACATTAATACATCGCCGGGTCTCCGTGCAGAAGTATCAGGCTTACCGCTCTCAACAACGGGAGCTGGTGGTTCTTCAGCAGATTTTTCTTCGGTGACAGGAGTGTCAAGGGTCACTGCTTCCCTACTTGGTTCTGTTAGGGATGATTCAGAAACAAGGGCTTCTGGTGCAGCTTCTGTTATAGAAGGTTCTGGAATAGGGTCTTCTTGAACACTTCCAGAGGCAGGTTCTGTTTCAGATGGCTCAGACACAAGGGCTCCTGGGTCAGCCTCAGCTGCTGTTGGTTCTTGTAAAGGTTTGTCAACCGAAGACTCATGTTCCGAGACATCCTCAGCCATGGGTTCTAATACCGCAAAATGAGCACATACACAAGAATGACCAACTGGTTTGGAAAGCAGAGTCCTTCTGGTTTGAGAGATGCCGCAGGGCTCGGATTGTTGTCTTTCCTTTTCCTTTATGACATGTCGTACTATAAAATATCTCTGCGAGCCAAGGCGTCAAACATAATAAAGAACAATCAGTGTGGACACGGACGAATCTTCACTCCTTCTGATCACTTTCAGCAGGTGCAGGTTCTTCTATAGCTTTCATTTGTGCTGGTTCTATTATCTACTAGTGCTCACCAAGACGTCCAGCAAGAAGAATGTAATCAAACTCACAATAACCTCCTTCCAGAGTGTTGGAAACCTTCACTTCATTATCCGTGTAGGAAATGAAAGAAATGGCCCAAAGACCCATCCAATGGCTTACCGTGTTAAAACAAGGCAGCAAGCTTGTGGAGAAAGAGCATACACAATAAACCAATCCCAAAAAAAGGCCCAAGATACAACACGTGAAGCCAAAAACACAAACTTGAGACAACATTCAGGTTAGTTTGAGAAGGAAGAGCGACAGGTCTGTTATAAACAACAAACTTCCAGGAGGAAAGGGTTCGATGGAGTGACAGGAGTGAAATTTTCAAAGAACATCACCTCCGACCAACCAAATTCCTATAATCATGTAGTTCTAGCAATTAACACATTGTGCATAAAAAAAGTTGACGGTTTGATGAGGGACATCAGTGGATTTGTTGAGGAGAAAATGATACACACATACCATGAGGACAAACGCTCGTAAATTAAAAAACGTTACAGAAATGGTGAGTGGCATGGTGCGAAGATTCACCGTGCAGCTACAAACAGCAGGAAAAGTGGTGGTGCAACATGCGACATGCAGTGTTCCCTTAACGCATGGTGCAGCGTGAACGGGGAAAGGGTTAAATTCTGCAGGGAGTGGTTCATGAGGGTCAACAAGGTACACAAGTTCAGGTACAGGCCGAGTCTCAAATCGCTAGTGAGGCAGGAGATGCTAAGCACCTGAGACACCGCCGTGGTGTTTTGTGCATCTACAGACCCTGATGGTACGTCTTCCGCAGGGTCAGTAGGCGGTGCTGGTTCTGGACCACAGGGGACAGGGCACTCGCACCTTCTAGACTTCTAGAATAAAAGTTTACACACCCCTTTCAAGGGTTTGTCATTTTAAGGTCTCAATCAAAGCTAGTCTTCTTCCAAACAAAAGTTCACACACCCCTTTCAAGGGTCAAATCAACGTCCAGAACGTCCCCTTTCACAGGAATGTTTGTATTTCTTTAGCAGGATGACTGTATAGTAGTTATTGACACCTTATCTGCATTAACATTTAACTAATGCTGGGAATGAGGGTGTCATGGCTTCATCTGTCTGTTTTTCAGCACTACTGTATTTGAAACATCCTCGCAAAACTTGCTACAGCATGTTAGCATGCTAGGCAGATGCCATCCTGCTAATGCACAAGACGCAGAGAGAATGTAAAGTCAAGCTAAGCAAAGGTAAAGAGTGTGAGCATTTACACACAGCAGTAAAGAAAAGAGACGTGAGAAAGCAGAGGTAGAACAATGCGTTTCTGATAGTCTGCCCTTCCCCTAGGTAATTTACCATTACATTCAAATTAGCAAAAAAAACAAAAAAAACAAACTGGTGTCAGAGACTGCTTAAGGCACAGAGATAATTGCAAAACTATATAGCAAGAGAACTGGGTTATAGTTATTGGATTAAACATATTAAATAAATACTGATCTCCATGGAAACCTGGGATGTCAGATCTGGTATTGAGTGATCATACTGATGAGAGCGCCATTGAACTGAGTTTCTACAATAATACAAAACATTAAAAGTTTAACCAGTTTGGAAATTCTAACTTTTTGACCTAAACATAAGTTAGAGACATAGGAGTCGTGTGTGTGTGTGTGTGTGTGTGTGTGTGTGTGTGTGTGTTCATTCATGCATAAAGGAGTAATTGCAGGGTGGTGGATATAAATAACTCACCTTTTGTTGGTTTTGTCACTGCTTCTGCTGCAAGAGAGAGGAAAAAACCCACAGGGGAATTAAACTGCACCCGCTGGATTAGGGGGGGATATGTCTTTGTTTATTGGTTTGATCTGTTTTTTCATCAATGTAAAAGGCCGTTGTATCACATTTAATCTGCTACATCTGTATAATGCCTCATTCTGATTGGCTGCATGCAAACACACACATGCACCAGCGACACTGCACACAGGACGAGTGGGTTTCCTCCGTGACCTACCCGTGACCTCTGGTTCGGTCTTTACAGGATCAGTAGGACGTCCTGCTGTTTTCTTCGACCTGCCCTCGATTTCTGTGATTCGCTCGCCGTATCTCACGCTGTCTCTCAGGACGGTGCGGTAAGCCTTCCATAATAAAATCACAACAAGCACAAGAACCATTCAGAAGCTCATTCACTTAAAAACACTGCTGGGAGTGTAAATAACCTGACTCATGCCAAGGCGACACACTGAAGAGTTCATTTCAAAGTGCCAGGCTCTATGAATATGCATTAATATGTAAATGATCTCCAGCAATTAGGTAGACAGCTAATAACTGCTAATAAACTACCTCACGTTTGTTTATCTGCAGACGAGCCTATAAAGTTACCATGACAACCATGACTAGGAGCTGCTATGCTCCTGAGCAACACTGCTTCCATTCATCTGCTAATATCTGATGTGATCAGTCTAAAGAACTAAAGCTTATTTAGTGACGTCACACTAACTACGCTCATACAGAGCCCCGCCCCCCTAAATCAGCCTGATCAGTTTCACTATACCACTGAGAATATTTAAATTGAAAATTTAACCTCAAAATGACAAACAGCGAGCCTGACGTTCAATCAACAAGTTTTCGATTAAAGAATAAAACGACCAGGAGTGATACTCACATAGACTCCGCCTCCCAGACATGTCGCTCCCACCAGCACGTAGTATATGGCGTTGTCCCCGCCTCGTCCCAATGGGCCGGATGACATGAGGGCCTGAGGTGCGAATGCTGGCCTCCTGTCATGCCTCAGCACTGCAGAAACAAACACCACCACACTTTACAGCTGGAAGACATTCACACTGCAGCTCCAGAGAGGAGTCGACTCTTTTAAAGTGAGTCAGATCATTTGATTCAACTCACCAATAAGAGTCGACTCTTAACAAATGATTCACTGGCCATCGTTCTGAAGGTTTGTGATATTTTCACCACTGAGAAGTTTGTTCATGTGTGTGTGCGTGTGTGTGTGTGCGCGTGTGTGTGTGTGCACGTGTGTGTGTGTGTGTGTGTGCGCGTGTGTGTGTGTGCACGTGTGTGCATACATGTGCGATGTCAACAGGCAACAAGGACAGGCCACTTACCAGCAATGACACGGACCTTGACATGACCACAATAATGAGCTTATATGTGCAGAACGAAGTGTGGAACATTGTGGGTTCTATTTTGGGTGCCTTTAGAACCTCAGCATATTTAAAATTACTCTAGAACCCCTGTGCATTTAGAACATCTCTAGAACCATAGTGCCCTTAAAACATTTTAAAAGCTCAGGGCCTTCAGAACATGTTTAGAATCTCAATCTTTAGAACTTGTGTTTTTAGAACATCTACAGAACCTTTCTATTGAACCTGAATCTTTTAGCACATTTTTAGGACAACTTTAAAACCTCAGTACAAGTAGAAGATTGTAAAAGTATTAGTGTGATTAGAACCCGAGTATCTTTCTAACATTTTAGAACCTTAGATTCTTTAGAACATTAAGAAACCTGAGTGTCCTTAGAATATTTTAGAACATTGATGTCTCTAGTGATACCTCTCTAGAACCTTAATGTTTATAGTGACATCCTAGTACGGAACTAGAACCTTAGCATTTCTACTGACTCCCCAGTACCTCTCTAGAACCTTTAAAATCTCAAGTGACACCCTAGGACTGCTCTAGAACCTTTAAAATCTCAAGTGACACCCTAGGACTGCTCTAGAACCCTAGTGTCTATAGTGACACCCTAGGACTGCTCTAGAACCTTAGTGTCTATAGTGACACCCTAGGACTGCTCTAGAACCTTACTGTTTATAGTTACATCCCAATACCGCTCTAGAACCTTAGTGTCTATAGTGACACCCTAGGATTGCTCTAGAACCTTAGTGTCTATAGTTACATCCGAATACCGCTCTAGAACCATAGTGTCTATAGTGACACCCTAGTACAGCTCTAGAACCTTAGTGTTTATAGTTACATCCCAATACCGCTCTAGAACCTTAGTGTCTATAGTGACACACTAGGATTGCTCTAGAACCTTAGTGTCTATAGTTATATCCGAATACCGCTCTAGAACCATGGTGTCTATAGTGACACCCTAGTACAGCTCTAGAACCTTAGTGTCTCTGGGATGCCTTAAACCTTTAGATAGTCTTTAGAACCTTAGTGTCTTCAGAACCTCTTTAAATGCCCTTAGAACATTTTTGCCGCCTTTGAACCTTTAGTCCACCGTCCCTGACTTTTTATAAACACAGACTTGTTTGACGTCATTAATAAAACAGTGTCGCTCTCAGTTAGATTGTTAGCCTGTTCTCCGAGTGATTACGTGCCCCTGGGTTCTGCTCGCTGGTTCTCCTGTAAGCCATTTAGCCGCAGGTGCTAAAGAAGCCGCTGTGGTGCTCAGGTGCTGAGAGGAAGTTTCCAACCTGCTGCGGCTCTCAACTTAAACAGACAGGTAAGTTAGCTGGCTAACACACATCCACACACTCACGCGCTCTCTTCCCGATTTGCCGACACAGCGATGAGGAGGCTCGCGCCATAGGGGCCAGTTTAGTCCACACCATTTTACACCGGAACATTGCAGCTGGAATTTATTCACTATAAACTAACTAAAGATCTCCAACTCCCCGCGCGCAGCCGCCAGAGTCTCACAAGGCCGGTGTGATGTGTTCGCGTGAGGGGTCAACGTAAACATCCTGCACCCCTTGGACCCCGTGTGGTAGCCATAACGTTCGCCTGATTACAAAGCAGGACCGTCATTTAGCAAACTCTAAGCCTAACCCATTGCTAAGATTAACCTTGCTAATGTTGAGTTTTTCACTAATACTTAATACTAGTTATTCTATAATATATATATTATATCGATTTTACCGAATATGCTTAAAAAGTGTGCTTCTGGACGCTAACACTGAAAGTACACAAATATACAAAATACAGTTTCAATGAAATTAAAAACATATCCCATAATTTTTAATCAGGCACGAACATGACGTCCTAAATAATCGGTCTAGAGCGTTTGACAGGCGGTTCAGTGCTGTCCACTGAGATTCAGTCCCTCTCTGAGTCATCCAATGAGATTGAGACAGGAAGCGAGGGGGCGCAGGATGTGGGAAGGTTTCGCAATACTCCACAACACCGAAGACGTTCTTCAGGTCATTCGGAATTTCTGTGCAGAAACTTCCGGGTTAAGCTCTACGCCCGCCTTCCGCTGCTTCTGATCGGCTGTAGTTCTTGCGCACCGTTCACCCATTGGCTGTTTTTATATTCTATAAAAAAATCCCGTTTTTCATTGGTGGACTGGCAGTTTATAGAACTTTTCCATGTATGCTAGAGGTCAAATTGACGGGTAATCTGGAATTGGCTTATGTTTTTTAATGTAGGCTGTATGTAGATTATTTGCATTTATACTACCTACTCCAGTATTTATACTGCCAAAAGGGAAAAATTGCATTTAAAAAAATAATTGGACACGCCCGTAAAATTCTTATTTATTATAGCAATGAATAGCATATGTATTTCAAGATTCTAACTTACAATCTCAAATTCTGTTCTATTATCTCAAAAATTCTGATATCTAAAAAATTCTGATCTTTTACCTCAAAGATCCTGATCTATTATCTCAAAATGCTAACTTCCTATTTTTCCTATAAAAATTCAGAGTTACTATCTAAAATTCTGATTCACTGTCTCAATTTTTTTTTTTTTTACCTAATCTCAAAATGTTAACTTGTCTCTAAATTCTCACTTTGACTTATAGTCTCAAACTGTCTGCTTTTACCTGGCTTTCTTACTTTTTCTGGATAAACAATTTCATCCTGTTTAATCTATCTATCTATATCTATCTATGTACAAGCTGGCTAAATTCCTACTTATCTCAAAATTCTATAATATTTCTTAATTCTTACCTATTATTTTAAAATTCCAACAATGTTCTACTGTACTATATCAAAATTCAGACTAATATCTAAATTCCTCATTATTATTTCAAATTCTAACCTGATGATAGAATGAATGTATAAAAATAGATAAAATGGTTAAAATGGATAAAATAGAGAAAATAGATAAATGATCTAAATTAACTTTAACTTCTAAGTTATCTCAAAATTCTACCTTACTGTCTCAAAATTCTTATTCATTGTCTCAAAATGTTGACCATTTCTTTTCTTTCTGTCTGTCTGTCCTTAATTATTCCTGCATTTCTTTATTTAATTTTGAGTATTCTATCTATCTATCTATCTATCTATCTATCTATCTATCTATCTATCTATCTATCTTATTAGTCACAATTTGTCTTTTTTCTTTCACTTTCTCGTTTTTTGCAGCATATTTGTAGCTCGCTGTGAACCACTTTGAATTTCACAAACTTAGATTAAAATATTAATTAGTGTATTAATTAACCTTGTATTTAGTATTTGAATTGAATGAAATTTTCATTAAAAATAATCACATTAACAGATAATGGTAGCGTGTGGTGTGATTTGGGACACAGCCATCGAGTCCTGCGGGACTTTCCAAAACAACATGAACCCGGAAGTGCAGAGGAATGTGAACAGACCTACACAACCATTCCCCAGTTTGTCACTTCCATAGAAAGAGAGAGAGAGAGAGAGAGAGAGAGAGAGAGAGAGCGCTGAACTTTCATTTTCTGCCCGACATGCAGATTCCCGTCCGCCTGCACACCGAACATGACATTAAACATTCAGAGTAGCACCTGTTATAACGCCTGTTATAACCGCATCCACAGAGCAGCGAGCGCGAGCGCAGACGCCAAGCCGAGGACTGCTTCATTTCTGCTGCTGGCTGCGATTCTGGGAGCCGAAACTGTCATCACAGCCGTGCTGCTGTACAGCTTCACCCGAGAGCTACACACGGTAACACACACACACACACACACACACACACACACACACACACACACACACACACACACACACACACACACACACA
>JAQQZU010000017.1:14302910-14319700 GCA_030068025.1 Parauchenoglanis punctatus
TGTGTGTGTGTGTGTGTGCGCGTGTGTGCGTGCACACCTTCTCGTTGAAGTTTGCTCCAGCACCTTGCTGTCTCCTCATCAGCTCCTCGGTGTGAGCCCGGAGCTCCTCGTCCCTGCGGCGCCGCTCCTCCTCCTGACGCAGCTCCAGCTGCTTCCTCTTCTGCACCTCCTGGTTGTGTGCCTCCTCCATGCGCCTCAGCTCCTCCTGCCTCCTCAACAGATCTGACAGTGCGAGACGGAGAGAATAAGAACGTGAGATACTCTACGCTATGACTAACTAGGCAGTATGTGGAGCGAGTAAAGAAAGAAGGGAGAAGGAAAGAATGGAGGATGGATAGAGCGAACAGAATTACAGTGAAAGTATTAAACAGAAGTATGTGAGAATACGCAGGTGGAACTCAAGAAAATTAATTGGGGAGGACAATGTGAGAGAGATGAAAGGATGGAAGACCATAAAGGACAGGTGGGCAAAGTTAACGGATGAAGAAGGACGTTACTGAGTAAAAGAGGAAATGAAGGGATGAAAGTGAACAAGCGAGTCAGGAAAGGAGAAAGAGACGAAAAAGTGAAGACAAGAGCACAAAGGAGGCAGGAAGTAAATAAGTGAAAGATTAAACGAGGGAAGTGAGGGACGGAGTGAACGAGGGCGCGTGTGTGTGTGAGAAATGAAGGCAGTTGTGGGACTCACCCTGTCTCATGAGCATGACCTGGTGCTCGTGTCTGGCCGCCTCCATCTCCTGCTCCAGTTTCTCCTGCGCCTCCTTGATATTCCTGTCCACCTGCTCAAACTGCTGCTTCTCCATCTCCATCAGCGCCTTCCAGCGCATGGCGTACTCGTACTCGAACGAGCCGGGCTGGGCGAAGCGCGGGAGCTGCTCCCGCTCCCTGACCCCACACACACACACACACACACACACACACACACGGGATGAGAGAGATTGCAGTATTTGTCAAGCACACAGACGAGTGGTGTGTGTGTACACAGAGGCCTATGCCTTGTTTCTACATGACATTTTTTTTAACCTAATGTTTCAACAAAACACGCTGAACGATGTTACGCTAATGTTAAGTAGCTTGTTGATGTAGCTAGCTTTGTTCTGATTGGTCACCTAAATTACTTTATTGAGGTTTTTTTCCACAAGTCACATTTCAACAGCTATTTCAGTGAGACAGAGTGAGTGAGTGAGTGAGAGAGAGACTCACTTGTGGTACTGTGGGTTTTTGCTGACGAGTCTCTCTGGAAGCCCTTCGTCTTCATCCAACTGATCCATCGGCTCCACCGTCACAGGCCGAGGAAACCTGGAATCACACAAACACTTCAAAGTCACTTACACACAACCGAACACGTGCTGATAGATTTTCATTTTGCAGCCGAGTGCGAAAGTTTGTATCCCCAAGAAAACATAACCCAATAAAATAATTTACCTTCTTTAAAAAAAAAACCACACAAACACCACCTCATACAAGTGAAATTGCACTCATGGTTCCTTCAGAAAGACACATATCGATCTGACTGGCAGATTTAACCTCCTACCAGCGAGTAAATGTAAAAATGTTGCAGTGGCACTAACGAGGTGAGGAGGAAGGCTCCGTCAGAGCAGCGGTCCAGGGCTTTCCGGGCCGAGGGCTTGTTAGCAAACTCCACGATGCCCTTCCCAGTGGGCCGGCCGCGGTCGTCCACGATCACGATGGCGCGCTCGACGGGGCCGAACATGCAGAAGGCTTCCTCCAGCAGCTCGTTGGATACAAACTGAGGCAGGTTCTTCACTGAGAGCGCAGCACCGTGAGTGGCAAAGCGCACGCGGATCTGGCGGCCGCGGAACATCATGTCGTCCAGCTCGGCCTTGGCGATGTCCGCAAGGGTTTTAGTTTCCTGGAGACATCGATACATTGAAAAAGCTCTTCTTAGCAATTAACTACACATCAGAAAACAGGGTTCTGCACACGTTCACTCGGGGCTCAGCTGCTGTTCTTACCAGGCGGATGAACCCAAAGCCACGGTCCTTGTTGATGAAGATCTCGGAGGGTTTGCCATATTTGGAGAAAAGCTTCTCCACTTCCTCTTCAGAGGTGCCGGCGGGCAGGTTACCCACGAACAACCGGCTGCGCTGCGTGTACGTCTTCTCACCGGGCTTCTTAAAGCTCGTCAGGTCGATGGTCAGACCAGCATCTGGAAAGCAACACACATGTCAAGATAACGATGATGTTTACCTGCGAAAACAAATCCGTGAAACAAAGCCTGCTTCACGACAGCGCAGCAAGCGGGTTCGTACTAGGGCTGGGCTGTTCACTGCCGTCCGTGTGCTGCCCATTGCTGTCCGTTCCTGGAGGCCTCCTGTCGTGCTGCAGGTTCGGCTGATGCCTCATAGGGCCGTGGTTGTGCTGATCGGGACGGCCTCCTCGGTTTCCTTGCATCTGAAAGCAAACAGCACCAGCCAACGTTAATAAAACACATACAACTTGGGATGATTTGGGATCACGTGAGCAGAAAGCCGATGCACATTTGCACACAAATTAAAATCAGTTTTCAGCTCTTGTGGTCACGTGATCCAAACATGGCGGCCATCATGTCAGGAACGTCAACAAAATGTAGAATTTCTAATCAAATATCAGTCAAAGCCTACATTCGTCTCCATGTCTCATGCAAGAATACAACATTCAAGAAATGTATAAACAGCCTAAAAAATGTTTAGATTTTTAAAGGTTGTTTAAAGCTACGAATACGGATCTTTATTGGTTCATAGAATATTTAATTAAGTATTTTTCAAGCTTGCTTTTACCAGGTTAGATTTCAAACAGATCTCTGTATCTGCTTACTCTTAATAACTTCAGTGGGAAGTACTGATTTCTTTGCACCCCGGATAGTGCACAACATTCAGCTTACAGTCCCATTCGAGGTTCAGCCAATAAAAAGCTGCATGTAAATAAACAGTGAACAGATTTTATTCATCAAACCAGTCAGATGTATTTCAGCTCACTAAGGCTGTTTTTAAATAGTTCATTAATCCTACTGATAGATTTCCGACTTAATACACAATCTCAAAATCATGATTTATTAGCATTCGTAGCTAACCAGTAATGCTAACCCGAACAGCGGCTGCTTGATTCGCCTTTAAAAACTTGCAGCGATCGAGTGCTTACAGAGTGCTAACAATCCCGATACCTCAATTAAAAGGTAATATGTGCACTTTATCGTTTTTTGTCAAACGAATAAAGGCATCCTCACCTTAACCGACTGTAAATATTCCTTTAAAAACCGGTCGCACGCACAAAAGTAGCCTCGACCACAAAGAGCAGGAGAGGAGGAGCAAGTCACAACCGAACATGGTTTCTTTAGTAACGGGTCGTGATTGGCTATTCAGGATTCTGATTGGATCATACAGCAGTCACTCACGTGACGCGGAAGATTTCGAGCCTTCTGATTGGTGAGAATCAGTTTCGAACGGCTCAACTGAGTCTTATTGGGCTTTGCATGGCGGAAATGACGTAGATAGTTAGTTAGCGGCGTAAAAGATGAAATTCGTGTGTATTTGTCGGCCAGATGTGTCGAAGCTAGTAAATTTTTTACTAAAATTCAAATGTAATGTTTAAATTCGAATCCGAATTCGTTTTTTCGTGTGCCTAAAAGTTGGGCCGTTTTTCGACTAACAACAACAACAACAACAACAACAATAATAATAATACAGATATTTGTAAATGATTCTAGTCATTTATATTAGATCAGTGGCAGTTTTGGTAGTTACTGTGGTTAAACTACATGCCATTTCTATTATTTTAAAAACAATTAGGAAGAAAATCATCATGATGTACCATGGTGTATTATTAAGTATTATCAAAACAGAGCAAACAAACAAACAAAAAAGAAAACGAATCTCAGTCTCATCACTGGTCACAGTGTCACTTTTGATATACACTTCCTGGTCAAAAAGTGCCTTCACCCCGTCTCAGGTTTATTTGACTGTTTTTCTAATCCTGTTGCTTTCTTTGCCTTCTTTTATTGTTTGCAGAATGACATGTATACACTTTTAACACAATGATAAGCAGATCAAATTGTTACACATCATAACCCTTTCCACCTGATATTAATAAAGTTGTCATTTCCATCTATGTAAATATTCCCCTTACTCAAAATTGTAATACAGTTTCCTTCTATTACAAAAGTTTTACTTGATGTTAGCCTGAATAAATCTCAGTGGAGGCAAATAATTTAGGGGTTGAAGGAATTCAGCTGACAGAAATCGTTTGGGAAGCCTTTCCCTGAGGCTTGGCCTTATTGCTCTGCTTTGGGTGCTGTGAGCTGCTTTGAAAGGCCTCTTTTTCTCTCTAAAATTTTCTGCATCATCTACAGGACCTCATCCTTGGAAAATCCCACATATTGCTTTTTTTAGCCACCAGAGTCACAAGAAGGGCTTCTGTTAGGTATCGTGATCTTTTGTAGTGATTCGCATCATTCAAACCTTTACTGATCATTGATTAAATGGTGAGCTTGTAAATAAAAAGAATTACATCATACAATGAAGAGAATATGGAATATGTTTATTCTTAATGAATAGTTGGGTCTGCATTAATTGACCATGAATGTAGGATCCACTATTTTGCATTTATGCTGGAAAAAAAAAGGATTGTTCAATTATAATCCTGACTGTTTTCCTTAAACCTCCTCCCATCTGAATTAAGTGGGTTTTTTAAATTTATTTCATTAGCTGTACATCAATGCATTCTTGCTTCCTGACAGAAAACCTAATGTGCAGAAAATTTACAGATTACTGCAAATATCACACATCAGGAAACCTATTGAACCGGAGCTTAGGACCACAGTAGTGACTATTAGACACTTCAGTACTTCAGGTCCCCTATTAAACTGTAATGAGTATTACCAACTCTTCTATTTTAACTACTTTTCATAATCATAACCATTACAAAACCACTAGAAACTTCTAAAGGGTTGCTATAAGTGTTTTTCATCAACAACAGCATATTCTTATACTCTTACAGTGCCTTGTGAAAGTATTCACCGCCCTTGGTCTTTTTCCTGTTTTCTTGCATTACAACTTTCAATTAATTTGGATTTTGGGGGGTTTGTACCATTTGACTGAAACATCATGCCTATCATTTTGTAGGTTAAAAAAAAAAACTTTTGTGATACAAATAAAAAAAAAGAAATAAATCTTGAGTGTGTATAAGTATTCACCCCCAAATCAATACTTTGTAGATCCACCTTTTCAGCTGCAAGTCTTTTGGGGGTATGTCTCTATTAGTGTAGCACACCTAGACATTGTAACTTTCACCCATTCTTCAAGATAAAACTGCTCCAGCTCCTTCAGGTTAGACGGGTGGTGTTGGTGTACATGAAGCCATGCCACAGATTCTAAGTCGGATTGAGGTCTGGCCTTTGACTAGGTCATCCTAAAACATTTAAACGTTGCCCTTTAAACCATTCCAGTGTAGCTTTAGTACTATGTTTAGAGTTATTCTCCTGCTGGAAGGTGAACCTCCGTCCTAGTCTCAAATCTCTGGCAGACTGAAACAGGTTTTCCTCAAGACTTGCTCTGCATTTATTGCCATCCATCTTTCCTTTAATCCTGACCTGTTTTCCAGATGAAAAGCATCACCACAGCACGGTGCTTCCTCTCACCATGCTTCACTGTGGGAATGCTGTTCTCAGGGTGATGGGAGATGTTGGGTTTGTGCCACGCATAATGTTTCCCATGATGGCCAAAAAGTTTTATTTTCGTCTCATCTGACCAGAGAACCTTCTTCATGCGTCTGCCACAGGCTGTTTGGTGAACTCCAAATGTGTTTTCTTATTTTTTTTAACTGACATACTGGCATCATGTGACAGATCATGTGACACTTTGATTGCACACAGGTGGACCTTAATCAACAAATTAATGGATTTGACCAGATCTTATTTAAGGGTTTCACAACAAAGGGTTAAATACATATTCACACACAACTTTTCAGTTTTTATTTTTCTTTAATCAAAGTAGGGTTTTTTTTAAAAATTCCACATCAACAATTTTGTTAGGTCTGTTACATAAAAATTAAAAAAAGAATAAATTTGAACTCCAGGCTGTAATGCAACAAAACATGAGAAAAAACTCCAAGGGGGTGAATACTTTCGCAAGGCACACTGTTATTGCCCCTCCACTCCTCCTAAATCCTAAATTACTCCCAATGCTTCCATACTAAACAGCAGAGCAATGAAATAATACGTCATCAACGCTGCTGGTGCTCACAAGTCGCCATGGCGACGTTTCCAAAGCGCGCGGTGTACCATTATAGTAAGTAAATGCAGTACGCAGGTATTTCAGGAATCCCAAAAGGTAAAGCGCACTGGCGTACTAAATAGCACAGTAGTCTGTATATAAACATGAATAGCAGCACTCAGTAGTAGGCTAGGGTAGTGCGCGGAGGCATGGCTCTGAAGGTGAACGCGAGCTGCGCCGAGTGCGCGTCCCCGCTGCCGGACCCAGGGCACGTCTCCGCCGCTGTGGCTGCGACTCTGGCCGTGATCCTCATCTTCACCGTCGTGGCTGATGTGGTGGGAAACGCGCTGGTCATCCTGTCCGTCTACCGCAACAAGAAGCTCAGGAACGCAGGTAGAGAGAAAGCATTCAACATTACGCAACGCATCTCACTCCGCATCATGGAGAACCCGTGATAGACTATATGAAGCAGCAGCTTTCACAGTTTTTATTCTCTCCAGGCTTGAGTTAAGCTCCAGCAGCTAAACCACAGTGCTGAGTTCAAGAGTTTTATTCCAGAATGAAATTTGCACCGCAGTGTTCATCTTTGCAAGAAGAAGTGAACGGTGTGTGAAGTTCTTTTCTGTTCTTTTGCACTCGTGCTAACTTTCATCAGCATCAGTATCCTGGAACGCCGGGCATGAAGCAGGAATATAAGGATGTATAGGCAGGATATAGTATAAGGGTGAGTCTCAGGAAATCCTTAGGTCTGTTTCTTGTATCATTTGTCTTGTTCATGTTCCTGCAGTTAGATCCTCTAGAAAAACCTTTGATTAAAGTCTAATTAAAGTTTTTACTGGACCAGCCCTTGTGTACGTATTACACTGGGGTATTTCTACTGATCATCTAGAAGGTAACACACGGTGGAATCGTTCCAGACACATCTAAAAAAAAAACAAAAAAAAAAACAGGGATTCCGACAGCACTAAAATTCCAGAGATACTCCAATAACATCTTACCTCATCATGTAAAGCTAATACCATCCAAACAGGGTTGTACCAAAAGAGCATGCTTGAACTGTTCGATTTAAAAATGGAAACAGGGCATTGAGTCCTGTTACATCTCAGGAACATTAGTCATAGCTAACGGGCAAAACTACAAAGCCAAACATCAGACACCAAACTTGGCTGATCGACTTAGTATGTTTCAAAGAATTGAATTTTTACTTTAACTGTTCCTTTACCAGCTACACATTTGAAAACTATGAGATGTTAGATTAGATTAGACACGGCTGTGAGATCAGACGTTCAGTTCATAGTTTTTGGCTAATTGACTCCATCCTTCGTCGAGACAGAGTGCCTCAGGCCTCATGATGCCGCTGATTGGTTATTATGAGAACATAGGACACCTACACACACACACACACACACACACACACACACACACACACACACACACACAGTACTGCCATACATGGATAAAGCTCATCATATTTTATTGCGTTTTAATTGTTAATGATGCAGCGTAACATAATGAGTATTACATAGTAAGGAGAGGTCTGTTACAGAACAGCAAATCACGATTCATAATGCTAAGGTGTGTGGAAGGGGAGTTGTGGGGGTTATTAAACATGTTCTGATATTATTTACACAATATTCCACCAGCATGATATCGTGTTTCATTTATACTCTTAAACATTTAGAACCTAAAAAGGGATTTTCTGTAAGAAGTAGATTTTGAAGTAGAGCTCATTCTTGGAGACTAAGAACCATTAATTATTCAATTAACCTGTAATAAACCTTTTAATCAAAGTGTGTATGCATTAACTGGGTAAGTGTGCAACACAAACTCTAAGTTATTGCTTATGAATTTCTTCTAACCACGCACAACCTGTCAAACTATTAATATGTAGCTAAACGTTTTTACTACTTGGTTAAATAGTAAAGGGTTATTAACGTCTTAGGATGCCATAATGTGGCATACTATATTATTGCATCTTTTAGTGTATTATAGTGTAGTCAGGATTAAGAGAGTTACTTTAATAATGTATTCCGATGCAGTTATTAATTACCTGTCTCCTAATGTAATTAACAGTTAAACTGAATAGTGCCAGTAAACTGTCTAGAGTGTGTTAGACAGCGGAGTCTAAAACCCCAGTTGAGAGAACACATTTATATTTATTACATTTATAAACCAGACACAATCCACTCCAGCACAGAGCCGATTTGTTGTCTCATTTGGGAATGTTTGAGTCAGTTGGAAGCTGCTCTCTCTGTGGAAATCGATTCTTCGCTCTTCTGACCGCAGCATCAGCTGATAAGGTCTGATATTTCTCAGCAGTCTGTGGCTTAATGACGGCTGAGGATCAGTTTCAGTCGAGTAGCTCATCAACAGTCAGCCATGTATCACTGCTCAGAGAACATAAGCAGATAAATGTAAGTGAGAGTGCTGGATATTACTCCATGTCCCATCTCTATATTACTGTCCTGATTAAACTAACACCATCCTGACAAAAGCCTCCTGTCTGCTGGCTCGCCAAGGTTTGTCCGATCTTGAGGATATCTTTCTAAAAGTTGTGTGATCTCAAGAATATATTTCCAATCACAGCTCCATCTCTCCAAGTTTTCTCCATCGTCTTCTACATTTTGGTGAGGTCTTTCTGAGTCTTTCCAATCCCAAGGAAATCTCTTCCAGGTCTCTTGGATCTTGAAGAAGTCTCTCGGTGTTTCCCCATTGAGAGAGTTCCAAATGGAACCACTTTAGGAAGATTGGGCCGACACAGAACAATCCACAGAACCCTTGAAGAACCCTAATTCTTAGAGTGCATGTTCAACTATCTAGTACCTGAATTTTAATTCTTCAAAGTGACATTTTTCGGACTAAATTCAGAGTATGCGATGTCTTTCTAATTAGCACATGCGCTGTTTGTGACGTTTAGGTGTAATTTGTGTACATGGAGGTAAAGTCTATAAGAGACTGGTGCTTCCCGGGGAGATTTACACTTTTAACAAGTTTTTGACCAGCTTCCCACAAAAAAATCCCACAAGAGGCATTGTTTATTCTTATGGAGGTTATTATGGTTCTTTCAGGAGAATGGCAACCATTTCCCCAGTGCTTATACATACATACTAAATAAATCTCTGTGAGTGATGCTCTCCAAGTGTCTCTCATTAGCCATCCAACTTTCTTCAACTGTACTGCTGAATTTCACCACTGGAGACAGATGATATCAGATAAACCCCAAAACCCCAATCAGCACTTCACTCTGAGAGAGAGATTAACGTTATACATCAACTCCAGCAGTGGAGCTGTCCTTGTATTTGTCCCTGTATTTCTGCTATTTCCTGGTTACAGATAAGTCTCTTCATAATTCAGGCCTCCTTTAAAGCTCCCAGTGTCTGTCTGCTGTTCTTTATCTACTGTACTATATATCATCTGTTTTACTGCCAAATAAACTCTCAGCTAAGGGCTAACAATTAGCCTAGTACATCTGTTAAAGTAGCCGTCACCTGCTCAAAGACTCCACATATGAAAATCTGGGCTCATCAGGAAGAGGAAAGGCAAAATGCATGTCTATCCATCATGTATTTAAAAGGAGACAGTGTTTTTGCATGCCATGATCTCAGACAGCCTCACAGCTTAAGTCACTTGATAAGTCTTTTAGTTTTGTTTGCCTTCTTTCATGCAATGGTACTGAGATTTACCCCAAAGCACTTGCAAAAATAAAAGCTCTCCCTTTGATTTGGTGTTATATGTAGCCAGACGAGAGACACAGCGGTCGTGTACAGCCGCCGTGGCTGCTGGAACATTTGTGAAGTGGATTTTCACTCGGTTCACGATCCTGCCAGACTCCAGGGTTTGATTTAAGACAGTTTGGTTTGGAAAGTCCATCTAATGAGCTGATTCTGCTCACTACAAAACAGTCAGAATACAGAGAGCCATTAAAAAAAAATTCTCAAGAGTGGGCAGTTTTTATTTTCATGGTAGCAGTCAGATATGAAGCTCATGTGACATAGAAAGGTCAAAGATACACGTTGGTGTACTTTATGTGGAAATAACATTCAACTGATTTCTATAAATGTGACGTTTATGACGTAATCTAGGCATAAACGGATGCTGTATGGAGGCTAAACATGACCAAGGCGGTACCCGAGTGTTCAGAATGCGTATCCTGCATGGGGGAGTGAGAGGCCTGCTTAGTTTTAGCCTTCCATTGACTTCCATTTATTTTCAACTTTTTTTGACAACAAAAAACTTTACTTCTGAATCGTTCTGTCCTTTTATATGACCGTTTTTATTTTATAGAGAAACACAACACTGTATGCCTGGCTCCATAACCTTGGACGGCCGTGTAAAAAATGGTTTTCTCCTACTATGAAAAAAAAAGATGAAGATAGAAAAAAAATTATATAAAAAAGATGTCAAAGTCACATTCAAAGTCTGTGAGGCAATATTTCATTGCCTTACATCAGCACGCAGTAGACAAATGGTGAGCGAGAGGATCACCAGGAAGTAGCTTCCATTTGGCTTCATTTCTCTCAATTCAAACTCTATGCAGTGGTGCGTCCGGTCTTACTGTCTACGTACACGACCAAGCCTTGATCTGAGCCATTCCAAAATGGATGAATTTGAAGAGTCTTCCTGTAGTTGTGGAAATTGTCAGGAATTGTCAATTTAATACTGACACTACCTGCAGTACTGGAGCACTCATACATAGGTTTATAAAGTCATGTCCACAAGGTGGCGATGTTATCTGCACACCATTCCAAGTGCTACTACACGATACAGAATTTCCATACTGTAGCTTGTGAGTTATTCTGAGAAAATATTCACATTACCATATCAAACACCGTCCTGTTTTCATGAGTTCTGAAACAGGTGGATGTAAGTGTGAGTAAAATGTTTATCTTTATTTAACAATCCAAATAATAAGATCGACTCGTAGTCAAATAGGCAAAGATCAACCAGTCGAGTAAACAGAGCAATGAAGAGAGACGCAGAATTGCAATCAGAAATGAGCATAGCTTTAATCATTTTAACAAAGCAGAATGTTTCGAAGGCTCGGAGGTAATAGTACAATGTTATAGAATGGCTGCCGTAAAGCATCATTCACTGATGATGTTACGCCGTCATGACCTCACAGACTACATCAAATCTACCACCAAACATTTCTGTCATCCTTTCTATGCCTCCCTCTCTATCTCTTGTCCTCTCTTGGTCTTGTCTTGGTGCTTGTCATTGCGATTGAGAGCGTGATTATTGGGTAATAAAGCAGACTCTGTTTTCTCATCGATCATCCCCATCCTTTGCGCACCCCGGAGCAGTAAAAGAGAGAAAACAGCACTTGTCCTTATGTATGCATCAACTCAAACCCTGTGCCCGGAGAAAAAAAAAAAACACAGCATGCTTTTTCTAGATAACAGCATCTGATCAGGAAGCTGTGGGCACCAAGCTCAATACAAAGACAGTGGTTACTGGATTATCAGGGTTATTCTTATATTAAATATCTTATTTATTTTACTCTATTTTTATAGTAAATATTTGTTAAACTGATATAAGAAAATTCACATGAAACAATTTGTTAATACGTCTTTAGTAACCAGTGGATCGCTCAAAGGTTCATTAGATAGTTAAGGGTTCTTTAGAACCGTCTGTGAAACAGAAACCCTGGATGTTCTGCAGAACACCTCAGCATTCCTCTGTCGTTAATTGACCAGTTATTATCAATTAATATCTCATATATAATATACATAGCTACTTGCATATGTTTAACAAGAAAGCATGCCCTGAAGTATTATGATTCATGACCAAAAATTGCTTGAATTTCTTGAATGCTTTGCCAGACTTAACATTGGTTTCTTCTTATTTTCTGTCAGGGAATATCTTTGTGGTGAGCCTTTCTGTGGCTGACCTGGTGGTGGCGCTGTACCCATACCCCCTGGCCCTGCTGGCTATCTTCCATGGTGGTTGGACATTGGACGCGGTGCAGTGCCAGCTGAGTGGATTCGTTCTGGGCCTCGGTGTCATCGGCTCCGTCTTCAACATCACAGCCATTGCCATCAACCGCTACTGCTACATCTGCCACACGCTGCACTACGAGCGCTACTACACACGTCGCAACACTTGTCTGTGTGTGAGTCTTACGTGGCTCCTGAGTGCCATCGCAACGCTGCCTAACTTCCTGCTCGGTTCACTTACCTACGACCACCGGGTCTTCTCCTGCACGTTTACGCAAACCGTTAGCTCTTCATACACGGTGTGTGTGGTTCTGGTCCACTTCCTGATCCCGCTAGCCATCGTGTCCTTCTGTTACCTTCGTATCTGGATACTGGTGATCAGGGTGAAAGGGCGTGTGCGGCCCAGACCCTGGGCACGGGCCGCTGACCTTCGCCACTTTATAACCATGTTCGTAGTGTTTGTACTTTTCGCTGTGTGCTGGGCGCCGCTCAACTTCATTGGCCTGGCTGTTGCACTGGACCCAGTCAACGTGGCACCAAAGGTACCCGAGTGGCTCTTCGTCAGCAGTTACTTCCTGGCGTACTTCAACAGCTGCCTGAATGCTGCCGTTTATGGCCTTCTTAACCAGAACTTTCGCCGCGAGTACAAACAGATCCTCCTGTCACTTTGCACACCCCGAGCTCTGTTCCCTTATAACTCCCGATGCAACACTGAGGCCATTAGAAGCAAGCAATCTCCAGCTGGGACCAACAACATCCTGGTGGAGGCTCACCTGTGACGGGGTGGAGCTTAACTGGTCACCTTGTTTGAAAATAGCCAAAACTGTTATTAGCAAGAATTTGTTGGATATTTAATGCTGAAAGACAGATGTCTCTAAAGACTATAGACTTCAGGTTTACATCGCCATCTAAGGGCGGCACGATGGTTCAAACTTTGTGGCTCACTAGGGCTTTTCTGTGCAGAGTTTGCAAGTTCTCCTCATGCTTGCATGGGTTTCCTTTGGGTGCTCTGGTTTCCTCCCACAGTCCAAAGACATGCAGGTTAGGTCAGCTGGCTACTCTAAATTGTCCATAGATGTGAATGTGCGTTTGAATGGTTCATCTTTGTGTTAGCCTTGGGCAGATTGGTGTACCCTGCCTCTTGCCTGAAGCCAGATTTGATTGGCTTCTTTTTCCCCCGAACCGTGAGAGGAGAGATAAGAAGTACAGATAATGGATGGACCTTCATCTAAGTAATCAACTCTCCCAATAACATCCTGCTGGATACTCACCTTTGGAGATGGTGTTAAATGTAAGTGGAGTGGCTTAACTGCACACCGGAATGCAAAATGAGTGGAGTTTGGAATTTGGTGGTCATTTGACAAGTGCTTGAAGTAAAGACTGTAACTGAAGACTACAGGTTGACATTTCCAATCCAAACAAGTAGAAAGTTACATAAGCCTTTCATAAGCAGTGCACAAACTAGCGTACGCCAGATTCTCTTTCTGAACTCTGTTTTTCAACAGCTTCCACTGCAACACCATGGTCTAGAAACACACCAGTTACCAGCAAGAACCACAACAACCTGATGGAGGCTGGTCTATAAAGGGGTAGCCTCAACGTTAATAAAAGGAAGGGGGGGACAGACCTAAGTGTTTTAACAACTGCTACTGTACACAATCTTTTGGATGCATATCTTTTGACGTGGTGCTTAGTGAGGAGAAGTGGATGAGTTTGACACGTGCCTGAAGCAAGACGACAGTCCCAGGAGTCTCAAAAGACTCTAACCGGAGAGTGCAGGTTTACGTTTCCAATCCGAACAACCAAAAAAGTAGCACATGATCAGATATGCTATGTCTTTACAACACATAAATGACTTAGACAAATACAGCGGATCATGCATTCTCTACGAAGCATGTTCTCCAGTAGCTTCTGATACAACACCTTGGTCTATAAAAAAACCCAAAAAACAACCCAACCAATCAGCTAAAACAAACCCAACAAAAAACCAACAACCAGACCAACAAGAACATAACCAGCATAAAGCCAAAGCCAGCATTAAAGCAAACAACTGGCCATCTTCAACCTGGTGGAGGCTCACATATGTTGTGGGGCTGAATATCATTGAGGGGAAGAGATTGACTGCAGACCTTTATGTATATTGGAGAAGTTAAATTGATCATAACCAGGATTACATCTTAATCTAACCTAAAGCCCAGCACACACTCTCCTTTTGGGAGGTAGGGCTAGATATCAACAGGCAGGACAGTATGCAAAATGGAGGACATTTGGTCTAAAATTGGTAAGATCACAGACACAACTATCACTAAAGTCTGTTATCTCAACTCAGCCAAAAAAAGCAATTAAAATCTGGGCTAACTGTCTCGTCAGAGTCACTAAGGACCAGCGTTTACTCTAAACATGTCTAGAGTTCCAGATCTAATGCTAATCCACATGCAGTGCAGTCCAAAAAGAAGCTAAACTACAAAATTCGAGAATGTCAGAAGGTATTTTTCCACTCTTGCTAACTTTGGTGCATCACTATAATGAGCTAAAATCTCTTCTTCTCTGGTCAGATTTCCAGCTTGCTGCATTTTCTTTAAGAATACAGTGCTTCTCAAACCTCAGTCCTCGAGAGTGAAAACACTCTATTATTCTTTTTCTTTTTCCTACCAGTGTCTCTTCTTACCTTTGAGCTGTAAGTTAAATTTTGTTAGGTCAGTCCTTTAGTTAGCTTCAGTCACTGGCATCTTGGTAGCTAGCTAGTAATCAAGCAAATGTTAAGAAATGGCCATTTAAAGTTTATTTCTTTAACATATTGTTAGATTTAAACACATCTATTGAATACCCAGCAGCATACTGATGGCTAATCTGAGTTACATGTAGCAGAGTTCTCTCACTATCTGATGCTAATGATAGCTAATGTTAATGCTAACAAAAACAATTTGGGTCATGTGAAGCTGCTGTTCCTCAAGCCACGTTCGAGATTAGTTTTGATCTTCGGGCTTCAGGGGAAGTTTTGATTATCAGATCTGGATAAAAATAAGGAAATGATGGTGTTGTTAAAACACTTCAGAAATATCTCTGAGGCCTTCGAGTCTCGGCCAAAAACATGGCTTTACTTAGTAACTATGGAGGATGAAGACTGATTTCTCTCAAGACAAACCGACTGTTGCTTTTTTATTATTTTTTCAATGATCATAAATTGTAGCTCATAATCAGTGTTTTGTCTGTGCTGTTCATCAGTTTTATAGTGTTTGTAATATGACCTCTAAGATGTTCTTGCTCATGGAGGGTTTGTTCATCACAGAAATAATGTTTAAATAGTGTTTTTTATTTACACGATGATTTTATGTTGAAAGTTTTTTTTTTATTATTATTATTAAACTTGTGTTTAAAAGGAAATTGTCTTTTTACCCCAAGTGGGTGTGTTTCGATGCATGCACTGATGCTGAACACGAAATATTATGCGCCATTTTCCGGTTGCATTGGAATTTTCTGTCATTTTTTCCCTTATAGTCTGAAACCATTTAGCAAATGTTAGGGCTGTAACGACGTACTGATTAATAAGGCAACGATTCAATTAATCACAAACCAATGATCAAAAAAAGACAAAACAGGTGTGTTAGAAAATTATTTACATTTTTAAACTAATGTGTAAATAATTTAACAAGCTAGTGAAGTGATTTGCACACGAATCTGACACTTTTAAAATAGTCTTTCTCTACGCCATCATCAAAGTTGGTCACATATCGATCGGAGGCTACTGAATCAAACCGCATCATATGTAGCAGATCCAGTGGGATCGTCGAATATCAAATATCATCAACTGAAATTGTGTCGTAATTTCGAAGTGTGAAGTTTACACGCTTTCTAATGTGAGTCCTGTATAACTGTGTGCTATCAATCATACTGTACTGTTACAGGGATCATTTATTTATGTTTATATCATAGTTACCTGAGTTACATTCCAAAGTGTTTATATTTACTATAACTGCACTGGCACAATTCCAGTGAAAATTCCACTTCCTAGTTCCTAGTACACCGTTACTACTGTAGTGTAGTGTAGTGTGTTCTTTCTTTCTTTCTTTCTTTCTTTCTTTCTCCATCTTTTTCTTTCTTTTTTCTTTCTCCGTCTTTTTCTTTCTTTCTTTCTTTCTTTCTCCACCTTTTGTCTTTCTTTTTTCTCCCTGTTTTTCTTTCTTTCTCTCTTTCTTTCTTTCTCCACATTTTTTGTTCTTTCTTTCTTCCGTTCTTTCTTTCTCAATCTTTGTATCTTTCTTTCTTTCTCCATTTTTTTCTTTCTTTCTTTCTTTCTCCATCTTTTTCTTTCTTTCTTTCTTTCTCCATCTTTTTCTTTCTTTCTTTCTTTCTTTCTTTCTTTCTTTCTACATCTTTTTCTTTCTTTCTTTCTTTCTCCATCCTTATCTCTCTTTCTTTCTTTCTTTCTCCACCTTTGTATCTTTCTTTTTTCACCATCTTTTTCTTTCTTTCTTTTTCTTTCTTTGTTTCTTTCTTTCTCCACCTTTTGTCTTTCTTTTTTCTCCTTGTTTTTCTTTCTTTCTTTCTCCACCTTTGTATCTTTCTTTTTTCTCCATCCTTATCTCTCTTTCTTTCTTTCTTTCTCCACCTTTGTATCTTTCTTTTTTCACCATCTTTTTCTTTC
>JAQQZU010000017.1:14329266-14339560 GCA_030068025.1 Parauchenoglanis punctatus
GAGGCAGGTGGGGTCCACAGGGTCATCATGAGGCAGGTGGGGTCCACAGGGTCATCATGAGGGAGGTGGGGTCCACAGGGTCATCAGGAGGCAGGTGGGGTCCACAGGCTCATCATAATCACGGAGCATATTCCCCATTGAAAAACCCCATTTCAATGATTTAGCAGCTGCACTGCGACTCATACTTTCCCCTTTTAACCACTGTTTAAGGTGTGTGTGAGAGAAAGATTATATTTGTCTGTACATGGTTCTAAATTGAACTAATCACAGTGAACCGTCCTGCCCATTTTTGCCTGTCTAGTCACTCTCACTGCTCTTGATTAAACTCAGACAGCAGAGTTAAACTAAACCAAGACTAAACTACTACAAAAGCTGAAATTGATCAACAACTGGCCATATTTATTGTGCTCCAGCACCATGGATATTATTTTAAAAGTAAGCCATGGGCTGACGTTTACTGAAATCTCAGTGTTCTTTAAGAATTTCAGTAGGAGACTGATTACATCCTAATCCCAAATGTCGAGAAATTAAGATTTTTACTGACAAGGTTTGCCAGATCTGTTGCCCTGTTTTTGATGCCAAGTAGCTCACACGACTACCATTCCTGCTAAACAGCACGTTTTATTAAAAACTGCTGTGGGAAAGTGAAAGCCTTGCTTGGAAAATGTTTTGTTCTATAATTCTTACACTGATATTAGGACATGAGGCTTCTTTAAATAAGCTCAGATTGCACAGTGTAGTAGGACAGGACCTAGATTATTGAAATAAGACCATAGCTTATCGGGATGTTATCCCTATTTACTTGGAAGGAGCCTTAACTTATTGGGACAGGACCTTGTTGGACCTAACAGGAACTTATTGGGGTGGAGCAATAAAATATTTGGCTTGGAATGGACATATTTTATTGGGTAGGGCCCTAGATTATTGCAAATGCGGCCCTATCATATTAGAACATACTTCGAACTTTGTATGTTAGGTCTATTATTGTGGCCACAATTGGGCCATATTTTTCTTGGAGAAAGGGTCTCAATTATGTTATTGAAGTGGGGTCCAGTGGGATGATACTTCAGCATTTTTTGTCTGTGACAAAGCGTAAATTATCAGGATAGGGCAATTTATTTTTGTTATAAGACCCTTATATACTAAAATTGGGCCTTAAATTACTGCTTTTGGGCCATAGTTTATTGGGATAGAGGCTTACCTTATTGGAACAGTGCCTTAATTTAGTTTTTTGTGGTCCTAAATTATTGGATGGATAAGTTAAGGATGGAACCATAACCTATTGTGATTTTTATTAAGACATTAGTTTATTGGGCTTGAACAGAAGCCTGGGCTTGTGCTTTTCCAGAAATGCTTTGTTCCACAGATGTTCTTAACTTTGTTGTGGGTTCGCATTTAAAGGGTTAACAAGGAACATAACTAATCTGTGTGTGTGTGTGTGTGTGTGTGTGTGTGTGTGTGTGTGTGTGTGGGCGAGTGAGAGTGAGAGAGCGATAGAGAGAAAGTTTTTTTGTGAATGGGAGTGGCTGAAATATAGGTCAAACATACCTCCTTCTATCTTGCACTTCTGGTAATGTTCTTCTAATACTTCAAAACTACACAGTAAAGTTTCCTCATGACTGAAGCATGATAAATGTGTGTGTGTGTGTGTGTGTGTGTGTGTGTTCATATTCAGTGTATGACTTTAGGACCCTATATGATCATATAACCATAAATGGCTGTGAATATTTCAGACAAAAAACTACAACAGCACAGACAGAAACTTGCTGATTGACGTCGACAACCCACAAACCACTGAGATCAGCTGACCACAAAGCCAAAAATCTGAGGTGTCAGCCAATCAGGAGTCAGAGGTGCCAGAGATGGCCTTATTTTTTTTTTTACAATAAGGATTAGAGATCTGCTTGAATTATCTGTTGAAGGAAAGATAATGAGCACTGATTGAGCTGTTTCTCATTAGTTCTGAAGTGCTCAAAATGAAACTTTTGCCTGGTACTGGCCAGTGTGTGTGTGTGTGCATATATTTCCTTGCAAGGCTATGTTATTCTGTGCATTTTGTATTTGTCCAGAATAAATCCAGTGTGTTAAAGGTGCACTGGGCAAACACACGACAAAGATGAACCACATACACATTTGAAAGAGTCGTTCACTCATGCGACCTCGCCCGTACACGAAGCCCCCCCCCCTCACAGAACCTACAGCGCCTGTCCATGCTAGTTCAGTAGCTAGCTTGTCAGTCCTGTGGAAGGCGGCGTGGCCTCTGTATCTGTCATTTCCTTTAAAAGAGGCAGTAAAACATCTCTAAAGTGTATCGTATTGAATCACTCGCTTCTGAAAGCTCTTTAAGATGATTGATCATGCATCAAGATCGCCTCGGCCAAAGATGCACGCTTTGGCCCTTCCTTGCTAACATAAACCAGAAATACTCTAGTATATAGATGTACTGTCAACTACAGTTAATGACTCTGTGTGTGTGTGTGTGTGTGTGTGTGTGTGTGTGTGTGTGTGTGTGTGTGTGTTAATTGTCTATTTAATGTTGCATGTTCCAAAATCCTTCCCTTAATGTTCTTCTCTCGGGGAAAAGGATGTAAGCTGACTCATAGGGTGTGTGTGCGTGCGTGTGCGTGCGTGTGTGTGTGTTGTCAGTGTCCTTTTCTATCAGCCATGATCTTTGTTTAATGAGGAAATTCATTGCAGCAAGACTTCCTCCGCATTTATGGGTTACAGCAGGACCACACACACACTCACACACACACACACACAAACACACACACACACACACACACCTGCATACACACGACACTGACCTTGTGAATGATAATTCGTTATGTTTCTTTGAATTCATATGATAGGTTTTTTTTTTCTCCTTCCTTTCTGTCCTGCTCTCTTTTCATTATCTAAAGGGCTGATCCTGCTCGAGGGATGGTTTCTAGGTCACGCCGTGCCTCGCGGATGTAACATTTCCCGAGCTGTTAAAGCGTCGCATTTCTGCTTTGTCATCAGACGAGGCTTTTGTAGGTGACTAGTCATTAGTCAGAATTTATCTTGGGAGAACAAATGCTACCCTAAAATGCTGCCTACTCCAGCAGCCTCCATACAAATGGACAGCAGGGGGATTGACAGTATGGGGTCGTGTGTTCCTCGTCCTTGCCATATAAATACTCCCCGTGTTCCCATTTTAACAACCACTCTTTTGGTATTTACTTCCCACGGATGTAACTCAACATACAAGCTTCACGGAGCACATGGAACTTTAGCTCGCAGTTATTGCTAAGTTTAATTGCAGTGTAATGTTGCTATTTATGATCACATTTATGCTGTCACTAATCATTTACCTTGTCTGTAAAATGTCACGGCTGATTAAATCGTGAGCTTCAGCTGACTTGGATTTACCATGCGAACAGTATGACATATCTTCAGAGAAAGGGATTAAAATATAAATGTCTTTGACCAAACTGCTATGAATTCATTGAAGGAGTAGCATCGCTATCTAGTGTAAACATAACTCTAATTCAACACGTGACATTAACTCACCTACACCTCACGTTTTCGAAAGTGTGTCAAACTGTAGTAGACCCATAGGCAAATCCACGCGTGTGCAGTGACAGCTCAGTAGCCGTCCCTGCCGCTGCTGCTACTTAAAGCTAGCTTATTCTCTGCGTCCATGTTTTCCAGTTGCCTAGCAACACTGTTCATACCGTTGGAAAGGAATTCTAAAATTTGAGAATTTGCATTGATTTAAAGTTTGAAAATCCCAATCTAAAGGTTTTGATCTGTTTTGATGTGTTCTACCTGGTTGCAAAGCATATTCATTTCACACACACTCACACTCACACTCACACTCACACACACACACACACACACACACACACACACTCTGAGCTCTTTTCAGATGTGATCGGCTGAGACGTATCTGTCACATTTGTTCGGCTGCTGAACGAGAGAAAAGAGCGAGTGAAAGCCTGAAGTGGCCACTCTTCTCCACAGCAGTGTGTCTTGATGGGTTCTTTTCACTCCCGTTGACCCAATTCCAGTTCGATTAGCTGCCGTTTTGCTGTGGCCTTGGAGCCAACCTCCGTTTGCTGCTCCTAATAAACCAAGTGTTTTTCTGCTTTTGGTCTCATGAGTTATAGATTAGCATTGGATTAATTTGTCTGGTGTTAAGAAAAGGTCCATGAGTGTTTAACTATGTAGTTTGTATTTACCAATAGTCTTAGATAGCTAATAGAAAGTTCATCACTTTACCTCAGACAGTAATTAAGTAATTCAACTTCGACTTTGTGTCCTTGTTTTATCCCTCAGGTTCTGCCGTTTCTGCGATTGACCTCAATGGAAGCAAAAAGGTGACCGCCAGGGATGTTAGCATCCCAGTGTCACATACATAAGATAACCATTTCCAGATGCTCAGCTAACCATGATCATGGAAACCTCAGCCAGCTGGTGAGGACAAGAAAAGCAACTGAAGCTACCTACTAGCTGCCATTGGTTTGGTGGAGGAGGAGACCTGCTAGCTCCAAGTGCTAGTGTGTGAAGTGTCTCAGCTTTTAGCGGAAGTTTGAATGCTGTGAAATCGCAAATGGGAAACTACAGCCTCCACAGACGGCCTGGATAGGAGAGGGCGTGAGCATGGACAAGCTTTCCGAATTTGGTGTCCTTTGTCCGTCCAGCAGGAGGGAATGGGAGTAAGTAATCACTGCAGTGTTAGCCATGCTAATACGGCTAGTCTGATAAAGCAGTGCTAATGCAGATATATTAATGGTGTTATACAAAATCTGCTATGCAAATCAATTATGCTAATGCCGCCCTCTTGAGACAAAAACATACAACATAATGACACAATATTGAATTAAGATATTGACTTTTTCCAGATCCAGCAGCTGTGTGGATGATTTCATGGACGAAGATGAAAAAGACAAGGCTAAAAGGTAATACTACATGTTTCTGCTAACATGACTTGTTATGTCTGGTGGGCACCAGTAAGCAGTAACCACCCTGGGCTTTGTTCTCCTTGTGCTAAAACTCATCATGTCAGCAGATCTCACGACTACTTCTCGTCTGTTCATTCTTTCTTGGTGTTTCTTTCTATACAAAAGAACAGCACCATAAATGAGTGTGGAAAAGCCTTGAGGCTTTTTTTCGAGAGACAGAGAAAGACAGGAACAGATGAATAGTGTGTTACAAAGGTGTGACGTAGGCCTGCATCTGTAAAATAAAATGGGTCAAGACACACAGTTCTTCAGTAATAATAACGGCTCTGTTCATCACTAACACATACTCGTCTTTTTCCCCCTTGTCTCCTCAAAGCCTGACATCTCACAGGGTTTATATCTTGGGGACTTTGGGGTCATTGTGGTTTATGGTGTGTTCCTTGGAGATTGTGTCTGTACAATTTCAGCCTCCATTTGGGATGGTGCCATTTTTTGACATCCTGTAAGTATTTCAAGACAGCTGGTGAAAAACTTTGACACTTGGCCGTTTTTTGTGTTTGTGTGTGTGTGTGTGTGTGTGTGTGTGTGTGTGTGTGTGCAGGGCATCCCGGAATAAATCCGAGAAGAAACGGCGAGA
Source organism: Parauchenoglanis punctatus (assembly GCA_030068025.1). Classification (NCBI taxonomy): domain Eukaryota; kingdom Metazoa; phylum Chordata; class Actinopteri; order Siluriformes; family Auchenoglanididae; genus Parauchenoglanis; species Parauchenoglanis punctatus. Next base: position 14,334,832 of record JAQQZU010000017.1, read on the forward strand.
CCAGTTCAATGTGCTCATTAAGGAGCTGTGCACCATGCTGCAGGGCCAAGGCCACCCACGCAAAATGGACAAGTCTACCATCCTGCAGAGGACCATCAACTTCTTGCAAAAACAAAAAGGTCAGAGGAGAAGAGGGGCACGGGCCATCTGACTACGATTAAGGTCTTTTTCTTTTGAACATTTTGCTTCAGATAATGATCTTTATACAAATGGAATTATTATTAGCTTTTTAACTGTTACATACAATATTTTTTTTTCGAGTACCACGATGCATATCCTTTCCGTATGGAAAAAAGGTAGAGAGTATGAACGCAGGGTTAACCTCTTGTGCACCCCCCTGGAGGGTTTAGAAGTTATGGCCGGTGCTTGAAGGTATATTCATGATAGGACAAGCAGCAGCTCTGGGTCACTCTCCAGATGTATAAGCTCACTCCAGTCGACTCCGGTCTGTCTTGGGACATCAACTGGCCACAGGTGGAGGTCCTAAATCACTGAGCTGTGATGAGGCCCTTAGTGAATACACCAATTAGCAGAACCTTTCGCATACTAGCAAGCTACCCACCTACAGAACACTGACTCTTCCAACCCAAAGTTTTGTCAGTGGAACTGAAATAATAATAAAAAGAAGTTAGTCCTGGACTTTGTGAAAAATGTTGATTTAACTGGTACCATAGCTACGAACAAATCCTTTTCCCATGAGCTTCCAGAATTCCAAAAATTCCAGGCAAAAGTCATGTTTTTACATGGCCTTTTGATGTTTCCCAGAGATCACGGCACAGACGGAGACCTGTGAGATTCAGCAGGACTGGAAGCCTTCCTTTCTCAGCAACGAGGAATTTACCCAACTAATGCTGGAGGTAGAGTGCATCTTAAATCTGCGAAGTTTCATTACAAACACCATGGTTTTAGAGTTAGAGTGCATTCAATAAAAATCCCAGTGTTTCAATTAGTACAGTATGTCCATGGGGAATATCACACAGCAGGGATCATATCCGACAGGAACACTATGGACAGTGATCATTTCTACACTTCCTATAATACAGGAACATATCATGATCAGAGACTGTATCACAGAGAAGAAAGTGTATTCCTTTCGTTCAGAGGAAATACTGCTGGTCTGTTAGACAGTGTTGTTGGAGAAAATGCAGGAAGTGTGTGTGAGCTCTTAAACTTTAAATGCAACAGCAGAGAGCGAGAAAACGGAGCCACTAAACCAGCCACAAAAGAAAAAAAAGTGAGAAATTACCCTAAAGAATTGAATTTAAGAGGGCAATTCAGCAAGGCCGTGCTCTTTAGCAAGGCGTTTCTTTCAGTATGCAAGGTAAATGCCAATCAGGTTCATTCCACGGTGGATTTACATTTAATCATTTGGCAGACAGCTTTATACAAACGACTTACTTGTTCAAGCAATCCGAGACCTGAGCAGTTGGCTTAAAGGCAGAATGGTGGATTTCTGAAAATTATGGGATTTGGACTCTCTGTGTTTTGGTCATAAGCATAAGCTATCATAACAACTGACCTACAAACACAGGCAAATTCCTTCTGTAATGCTAATACTTAAGGCTAATTCATATCTCTACCAACATTTCATTATGGTGCTACCAATAGTAAGACTGATACAGTACTGCTATTGTTTTAAAGGTAACACTTATAAACACTTTATAAAGGTAGCTCTGCTGTACACATTTAAAACATACATTGTGCTTGATATGTGCCATTTATATAATTCTTACATAGTCAAATTTCTTTTTTTTTAAAACAGGCTTTGGATGGTTTCCTGATTGTGCTTAGGCTGGACGGGAACATCATCTATGTATCTGACAGCGTCTCATCTCTCATTGGGCATTTACCAGTAAGTGAAGTGGAGGTGTTTAGCATCAGCGCAACAATGATAACCCAAGCTTTCATTACCACTTACAAGGCTAGAACCCGTACATGTGATTTAGCCTTTAAATTGATCCAAAAAAGGCAACTATTTTAAAATCATGTCTAGAATGAGACTTTATGTTTAATAAGATCTCTCAGCGGATGCATATGTTTTCACATACTAATCATCAGTTAGCTAGCAAGAGCTAACCTGACAGGATTTCTGAGGTGACTTTTAAATATTACTTATAAATCTTCATAGTAATCACTGCTAATGCTAGTCAGCTTGCTAGCATTAGCTAACCTGACAGGATTTCTGAGGTGACTTTTAAATATTACTTATAAATCTTCATAGTGATCACTGCTAATGCTAGTCAGCTTGCTAGCATGAGCTAACCTGACAGGATTTCTGAGGTGACTTTTAAGTCTTACCTGTAAATGGTATTAATAATCACTGCTAATGCTAGTCAGCTAGCTAGCATGAGCTAACCTGACAGGATTTCAGAGCTGACTTTTAAGTCTTACCTGTAAATGTTCTTAATAATCACTGCTAATGCTAGTCAGCTAGCTAGCATGAGCTAACCTGACAGGATTTCTGAGGTGACATTTAAGTCTTACCTGTAAATGTTCATAATAATCACTGCTAATGCTAGTCAGCTTGCTAGCATGAGCTAACCTGACAGGATTTCAGAGCTGACTTTGAAGTCTTACCTGTAAATGTTCTTAATAATCACTGCTAATGCTAGTCAGCTAGCTAGCATGAGCTAACCTGACAGGATTTCTGAGGTGACATTTAAGTCTTACCTGTAAATGTTCATAATAATCACTGCTAATGCTAGTCAGCTTGCTAGCATGAGCTATACTGACAGGTTTTCAGAGCTGACTTTTAAGTCTTACCTGTAAATGTTCTTAATAATCACTGCTAATGCTAGTCAGCTTGCTAGCATGAGCTAACCTGACAGGATTTCTGATAGGATTTAGAACATTTTCATGATGTTTCTTTCACTGTTACCTAACTAGATACTATGCGCTAACCTGACAGGATTTCTTAGAGGGTTTTTAGGTATTATTCATAACTAGTTACAGTCTTTCCTTCTCAGAAATGCTAAAGGGCAGTTATTTTAGTTCATATATGGATTCAGACACATGTACTAAACTCCAGACAGACCATTCTCTTAATCTTGGATAAAGTGCTACTCAGACTACTGTACTTGGGCAGCTACCTCCTGAATGGAGCTTTTTCACTGACTACGATATAACAATATTTTGATAACCAGCCCAATATGTCATATAATTAGAATATTATTAGCAGAAGCCTGATTCTAGGATGAGGAGTGTCATTATTTTCAGACCTTGTTTAGTTCCATAAGAGATAAAGGATCATGAGGTACCATTCATCAGTCGAGGGCTTTTTAATAAATCGGACCAAGGATGATAATTCTGCAGATTGTGCTTAATGACTCATATTCCAGGATGAGTGATGACTAAGAGACTGATATCTTGGCTAGCTATATTTAGGTAGCGCAACCCACACACACCATATTTTCTGAGGGAGTTGGGTAGACTTGACTGCCCTGGAAAGGCTACCAACATTTTGTAGAGAAATTGTTCTGTAATACAGTTCAAGCTGTGCAACTGTACTTATTTATTATTTAGTCGGGAAAGAACGGGCTTCGGAATGTTCAGTCGGAAAACTCAATCTATGCCAAAACTAAAACAAGACAGCTGTAATTGAAACAGATGTTCAGTTTGCAGTCATCATTTCCCTTCTCTTGTCTCAATAAGCCAATTTCCACTACATAACATACTCAAGTGCAATCATTAGTGAAATAAAACACAGATAGTGATGATGTTGGTGTGTTTCAGTCAGACATGGTGGACCAAAATATACTGAACTTCCTGCCTGAGCGTGAACATGCTGAGGTCTACAAACTGCTCTCAGCACACCTGCTCATGAGCGACCCCATCACAACGGATTACCTGGAGGGCAGTGAGTACACACACACACACACACACACACACACACACACACACACACACACAAGCTGTGTGTCAATAACAGCCCTGTGTGCTACCTAATGAAGTAGATCTTATAACTTTGACAGAATGTGTGTTCTTCCCTTTCACTGTCTTCCTGTAAACTCTGTGGAAAAAAACCCTATTTCATCTCTAGAGTAACTAGTTTTAATGTTAACCTGCCATTCTAATAAAAAGTTTTGCTTTGTGGTCCGCTGATGGTTTCCGCCTCCGTTGCCATGGCAAAGTTGCCAGGATTTTTCATCTGACCTTTGGACTGTTTGATGTCTATTTTATTCTGTTTAAAGGATTTCTCTATGAATTACTCATCAAAGTCCTTTGCTGGTGGGCAATCACACACACACACACACACACACACACACACACACACACACACACACACACACACACACACACAGAGACAGGTGATTGTATGCTATTTCTTTGTTACATTATAAATTCATATTTTTATTATAATCTCTAAACTATCTATAAACAGTGGTATGTATTGTCTCCCTCTCTCTGTCTCTCTCTCTCTCTCTCTCTGTGTGTGTGTCTCTCTCTCTCTGTGTTTCTGTCTTTCTGTCTTTCTCTCTCAGATGAGAGCCATGTCGAGTTCTGCTGCCACTTAGTCCGGGGGAACATCGACCCGAAAGACGTGCCCACGTACGAGTATGTCAAATTCGTCGGGGACTTCAAGTTCCAGAACAGTGGTATGTATTCTCTCTCTCTCTCTCACTCTCTCTCTCTCTCTCACTCTCTCTCTCTCTCTCACTCTCTCTCTCACTCTCTCACTCTCTCACTCTCTCTCTCTCTCTCACTCTCTCTCTCTCTCTCACTCTCTCTC
>JAQQZU010000017.1:14364402-14381860 GCA_030068025.1 Parauchenoglanis punctatus
CAAAGGTGTTCAGTGGGGTTGAGGTCACGGCTCTGTGCAGGACACTCCAGTTCTTCCACTCCAACCTTAACCTGAACGCCATGTCCTCATGGAGCTGCTTTGTGCACAGGCGCATCGTCGTGCTGGGGCAGGTTTGGGCCTCTGAGTTCCAGTGAAGAGGAAACTGTAACGCTACAGCACACAGACGCTCAGTACAGTTGTGTGTTTCCAATTTTTTGGTATCAGTTTGGAGAAGAACCACTAATGGATGTGATGGACAGGGGTGCGCATACTTTTGGTCATGTACAATGTATTGACTGATATATTAATATTATTCATTGCTGCAGTTCAAAACATATCCACTAGATGGCGGTGATGTATTAATAAGTGTATAACTGGGACAGCAAACATGAACTGTAATCATATACATATAACATACATGAAATAAAATAATGTAATTAGCTGTAGTTAAAATAGTTTAAATTCACATATAAGGAGACTCTCTAACATACAGCTCGATTGCTCGGCTTCACATTGTGGATGAGTTGCTGCGATTGTGTATACAGACTACGCTGTTGAGTTTGAATCAGTCACTTCTTTCAGTTACGCACTAATTTAATGAACATTTTGTGTGCCGCACCCAGGAGGCGCTTTTTCACTTAGTCGTTCTCAGCTCTCCTTAAGCTTTGACTTTTAACGATGTATAAATATAAATTAATCAACACACACATGATTACAAGAAAAACAGTGTTGGCAAAAACGTTTTGTAAATCCAGTGGATTCGGTTTCACGATTATATTCACACAACTTTACAAAACGTTAAATACGGCCCACGTGAGAAGAGTTTAATGTGTAGCGTTCTTAATATTAACATGAGCGACATTTTAATGAGTTTCCAGACCTTGTTCATCAGTATTGTCATCGGAATAAAGACTGCTTCTGTCTTTTCGAACATACGGGATAGAGTCAAGACAGCTAGTCAACTAGCAACAGCACATGCAAAGCATGTCAATGAGACCAAGAGTCCAGGATTCTGAGTCTCCAGCTGATGTCAGTAAAGAGCTGAACGCTTCAGAGCGCCGAGGCTTTACTGACTCACTCGCAAAGATCAGCAGGAAAACAAACAGAGGGAAGTCTGGAGGAAGAACCGATAACAACACGTTAGAATCGAAGAAACATAAATGAATACGTGAAGCCAAGAGGGTCAAAACGGGTGCACAGACTATGGGTGCTGACTGAGGTCAAAACGACACAAACCACAACACAGCCTTGTAAGTGCAGAGATCTTCATTTATTCATTTTTGCATTTTACAATCTTTATCATATATATATTTATATATGTATGTGTATATAGGAAAAAAAAGGAGGGCGAGCCTGCAGTGACACTGGAGTGACACGAAGAGTTCTGGAGTGCAGAAGGGCAGAAAGAAAAGAGCAGCGCTTTCTGATGGAGAAGTCTCAGTGCAACTTCCTCTTCACTCAGCAGGGCGGAGAGCAGGGCGGGAAATAAGTGCCCTAAACCACAGTGAAGCCCAGGAGAACGGACACACACACACACACACACACACACACACACACACACACACACGTGTATATATGCAATATTACACATGTTGCTGGAGATGCTATAAATTCAGTCCACAGTGGAGTTTATAATATAAGGACATTCTACACCACGGAAACGTAAAGACAGAAAGTGTGCATGTGTGTGTGTTTAGTTTTTCAATAGTCTGTACAATTTACACTGTTAAAAATAATTACATTCGACTCGATTCAGGTGCGTCCCCCAGCCGTTCTACTCGCACGGTAATGTAAGGCGAATACAATAGAACAGTATGAGGAAAGCTGCGTGTAAAACACATCAGTAAATACATCTCACACAATGCTGATATGGACTCGAGCGTAGACGTAGATCTTCCCCTCAACATACAGAACTGAACAAAAATGATGCACATTTCAGCAAAGCTCGGGCTTAACGCAGCACGCGCAGGCCCTGGGTCAGTACTGTTCCCAACACACGACTCACTTCCTCACTCCATTCCACTCTCATTAGCTGATGTTCCGCGAGCGCAAGCGAAACTAGCCGTGACATTCTCGGAGGTTTCAGGTGCGAGATTTACCACGTATGGAAGGCAGTTCCTTTTTTAACCCAGTTGGTTATAAATGTAAACAGAACAGTGAAGTTCTTTAAATATAAATCATTCCTGGCAACTGTACATGTAGTCAGCAAGTCTGCGAAGTAGCACACAAGCGAATATGACAAAATGGACTGCACAAAACTGCGGAGAGTGGAAAAGCAAATCACCGAGGGTGTGTTAAGGACAGTACTGAAACACACAGACAGCGTTTTTCCACCAACACCGTGCCGAAGCCAGGGCTAATCTCGAACAGCCCGAACAACAGTCAGTGACTACTGGAACAAATACGCCTGAAAAGACGTCGCTAATGCCGACCAGTTCGTTCATTGAGCAGCTACATGTTCAGAAGAAACAGTTAAGGAACCTATACATATCCTGCGCACGTGTTTCTGATATTACGTGTTCTGTATACATAGAGTTTGCATAAGTTCTAGTGAGGGGCGATTCACAAAAAAGGATTCGTTCATTTTGAATGATTCTGAAACACATGACACATGTGGATTAAACTGGATCGTGTTATACGAATATTGTATAATAATACAAATCCACGAATGAGTCATGAATCAAAACCCATCATTGATTCATTTTTAAGAGTTGTTTGAAAGATCTGAATCACTGAAATGGATCATAATGCCCAACGTTCGAAAGAATCTGACTGCGTTAGAATCCCGATCTGTTGCTGCTAGTTTAACTCTCAGATTGGCTTTCTTCTGAAAATATCCAGTTATCTTGAGTTCAGGGTAATCCTGGATCATCTAAGATCTTATTTTAGGCACAAGGTTATTAGCTAGCTAACAGGCTAGCTACAGTCATTCTATTAGCTTGTCACATCTAGCTAATTCATGGACATCCCCTTGATGTATAAAATGCTAACCAGCTAGCTATATTAAACAACAGATGAATGCTATGGAACTATTAGCTAACTAGCCATGTAGCCATGACAGCACTTGGAATCTATAGTATATGGGGCTCGCTAGGTTTAGCAATTATTTTTTAATGATTTAAAAAGAAAGAGCCAATTAACTTTAACTTTGGATCATTAGAATAATGGCTGTGTGACTATAGCATGACATTAACGCGACAGTGACGACGTTGTGGATAAGGTCCGCTAGTCAAACGGCTTCGGCTCCGTGTTGGTGGGAAAAAAAGAAGTGTAACAGACACTAAATTCAACTGAAAATGGTAGAATCCTTGGACTTTAGTCTCAGAGTTCTGGAATTTTAGAAAAGAGTTTTGAATCCTTTGGACTTTCAAATCAGAGTTCTGGAATTTTCTAACAATTCTACAGTTCTTTGCACTCCAGAGTTTCAAAATCTTATAGAATTTTTAAAAACATTGAATTCTTCTCTGATTTTGAACTCAGAGTTCTGGAGTTTTCTAGCAATTCTAGAATCACTGGACTTGGCACTAAGGATTTGGGAATTTAATAGAAATTGCAGAATCCTTGGATTTTGAACTCCAGGAATTTTCTAAAGATGTTTGGAATCCTTGGACTTCGAACACAAAAGTCTGGAATTTTTGAAGAAGAAAAAAACTGAATCTGAACAATTTCATATCAGAGTTGAGGAATTTTCTACAACTTCTAGAATCCTTGGATTTTGAACTCACAAGTTCTTGAATCTCAGCGTTCCAAAATTTTCTAAAAGCTCTAGAATCTTTGAACGTTGGACTGGAGTTATCTAAAAATTCCAGAACCCGAGTTTAAGGAAGAACAACAACAAAAAAAAACCCTTCCCGACCTGAAAGTAAGCCAAAGTGTAAGAGGTAATAACCAGCTGCCCCCCAAGCGAAAACAGTCAGGATACCAGAGAAGCAAAGCTTTAGTCTTTTGTGTTCCTTTTTTTTTAGAAAAGAAAATGAGAAAGTTTCTGTCTTTGCAGTGCCATAAGATTGCATTCACAATTAAGAGTTCACAGTTTTGAACAGAGGATGCAGCTAGCCAAAGGATATTTCTCTTATATACAGACTCTTCATCAGCTCATACGGCGTAGATTAATAACTTTTAAACCATGCAGGAGTTCAGCTATGTTCTAAATATTCTAAAGAACCCAAGTTTGATTACAGACGCATCGCATCGTAGGCTGCCGTTCCTACAGGAAGTGCATCAGTCTCATCCGTCTTCTCTAAGTCTCTCTCGTGCACACACACACACACACACACACACACACACACACACACACACACACACACACACGCACGCGCGCGCACACACACACACACACACACGCGCACGCACACTCTTGCATGCTCTGAGAGTTAACACAGTAGGGCGGTGTTGCTTGGTAACAGAGTGAAGCCCGTTGCCCATGGCTACATGAGCGCTCGTCCTGCAGCATCCCGAGGGAAGGGAAAAACGAGTAAACAAACAAACGAGTCCCGAGAAAACAATCGAGAGAAAAAAAAAACTCCAGCAGGAAAAGAGACGAGAAAAAAATCTAAAAGCCGTCTTTAGACCCTAGAGATGAAAGGAGCGGATGAACGAAGTTCACGAGGAAGTTCGTTAAAGCGATAGCTGGATGGAAAAAAAATCAAATCTACACAATTTACACCAACTTACACCAAATGTAGTCCAAGTGTCTGAAGATCGCCGCCCTGCAGGCTAATGTAGCTAACTGTTACTGGGAACTTGTAGCTAGCATTAAGCTTTAAGCTACTGCCTGGTAGGAGGCGTGGCCTAAAGGTGATATTATTTCATGTACATTATGATGCTGCCTACCTACTCCCCTACCAAGTGTGGATGTTTGGAAGGCAGCTGCTTATCTGGACGACTTATGTTTAGCAGATTTAAGGGAAACATCGCGCCTCCATAATGTGCTCAGTCCTATAATCATGTCCTTTAGAATTTCTCTGGAGATTTTGCGGATTAAAAAAGTGCTGCATTTTTAAATAGGTGTGTTCTTGTTGTCAGAATCACCTGGCTAATGTAATTCTACCTTACAGCGTACGTAGCTAGCCTATATGGCTAACTTTTGAGCTAGCTTTAGTAAGTTAGCTAGCTATGTTTTTAAGAAGCCAGTGCAGGCTAGTTGTGTTCAGAAGCTGCCACGAGTTCAGGATCCGAAAAAACGCGCAAGCTCCTATTATTTGCTAGCTACATTAGCTACATTAGCCTCAGACACTCAGCACGTCTCGTTTCTGGCGTAAGAGGGCCATTGTGTACGTTTGATTTCTGGCTAAATTGTTCCTTTAAGCTGTGCAGACGATCTGTGTGTGAGTGGCGATATACACACAAGGAGAAGAAGAAGAAGCGCCGTGTTTGTCCAGGACACATTCTGGAGTCTTCGCAAAAACAGTTCTCTTACAGTGGCTCAGTCAGCTGTCAGTTAAAGGTCAGATACCCAATCAGAGGGAAGAGGAGGGGCCACAGTGTTTCGTTTTCACGCCGTCTTTTGTCCCAACGTGTGTCTTTTCCTCCGACTTCGTCGCAGATACACTGCTGAAAATCTGTCGGAGTGTGTGTGCGTGTGTGTTTCAGACGTGTGTCTCTATAAAGGAGTGTGTGTGCATCAGCAGTGTCGGAGACAGAGGTGAAAGGTCGCCTGGCTCAGAGGGCAGTTCCAGAGGGGCGGAGCTAAACTCGCAGATATCCAGGAAGAGCTCTTGATTCCTCTGCTTCCACTCGCGGAACTTGCGAGAGGTCAGGCAGGGGTCATCTAACACCTGACCAATCACAGTCAGGTCTCCTTCTTTAGCCTGAGGAACAGAACAGAATGTCAGCTTTACGTACTGTTTAGCTGTGAAGGTTTGGGAACATGATACATTTTCATTTTTTGAGAGCAGCTTATCACATACTAATGACGCTTTGTTTTATATAGAAAAGTTTTAGCGCCCCTTTTCTGCATGCAGTGCGTACCTTCAGCGTGGATCGGAGCGCCCGTATGCGGTGGAGTTTCTCGTTAGTGGCCGGGTCGTTGCAGCGCTTGACGAATGAGCGGCGGAACTCCTGGCGCGTGGAGGGCCGCTGGTGTCCGAACGCAGACACGCTCGCTTGCTCTAGAGAGCGATACAACTCTTCGAGAGGGTCGAGTTCCTCACACACGCGCTTCGGAGCCTCACACACCCTCTGGCGGACCTCGCAAACACTTTCCTCCTGCTCGTCCTCCTCCTCCTCCTCCTCTTCCTCGTGAAGCCGGGTGCGAGGGCGCAGCGTGCCGTGTGAGCGGTGCCGCGGGAGGCTCTGACTCCTCTGTTTGCTGGAGTGGTCGCGTGGGCGGGGCTCTTCGCTGTCCGTCAGCGGGAACGGCCCGTCGTGTCGGGGTGGGCGTCGGCGTCTGGCGGGCAGCGTGGCCTGGCGCAGCCTCTCGGGTGAGATCGGTACACGCCCGTCACCTCCCGCGCTCGTCTGGAGGTAGTGAAGCCCTGAAGAGCCCACGGGGGTCTCGATCAGGTCCTGCCAGGAGCGGCGCTCGCGCTCACGGTGGGTGGAGCGACAGGACGAGTGCGAGTCCTCGGCGGATGAGTGTGAGAAGGTGGAGCCGCTGGAGAAATGGCGCTCGCCGAATGCGCTGGATGAGCTCGCCTGGGGCCACACGGAATAAATCCACAATCAATAATCAATAAATTATTAACAGCACACAGGATGCAGTGACTGCGCAGCCGCTGTGCTTGGTTTTCGGCTCTTTTCCTCACGCCCTCACTTTCTTTCAGCTTAAAATGGCAACGTGATAAAAATATTGACAGTGTAAGAGATTTTACGGAAAAGTCTTTCTCAAGAATAGTTTTCTCCAAACCTTGTGCAGTGTTTGCAGCATTATGAACCTTTCCACCTTTGGTTGCCCCGTCCCAATTGTTTTGAAACGTGTTGCTGGCAGAAAATTCAAAATGAGCAAATCGTTTCCAAAAAAACTGAGTTTCTATATTTGATATGTTTTTGTTCTATTTTCACTAAAATATGGGTTCACATGAATTGACATGACGAACATGATTTATTTACATTTGAACCTTTTTGGAAATGAGGTTGTAAGAAAGAAGAACAATTAGGGGATTTGCTCTTTTTGTTGTTGTTGTTTTTTGTTAGAGACTTGACCAAATAGTTTGTAATACGGTTTTCTCATGATACCATAAAATTATTACTCTTATTAAGTTTCACACCATAATATGCATCTACTTCTGAGCAGAATACAGCTTGCAGGCACGTTGCCTTGGTAACTAATCTGAAGAAAAGCTTCGAAGAACGTACAAATCCAAGATCGTAACTTAAAAAAAACCCACGAGCCTCATAAAGAACGAGCCTCGGGGCCCGAGTGGTGGTTCACAGCTAAAAAAGTGCTCACAGACTGGTTGGAAATCATCTCCGGCTAAACTGCGGAGACTCTCCAGCGGAACACAGGTGGGGAAAAGCGCTAGGTGCAACCGCCTGCTAGCCTTGCCTGGTTCATTCTCGTATTTATACTGTAGAAATGATCTTCAAGGTCAAGTGTGAGGACGTCAGTAGCGTCTCACCCCAGACCGACACTGGAAGAGCTCCATTTCCATCACTACTGCTTCATATAACTAATAATATAAGGACATATCGTAGTGATGATGTTAAAAAAAATGTTACAGTTGTGCGGCTGCAAAATCTAAAGCGAGGCAACAAGACACGAGGTCAGTAAGTATTGATCAGAGCAGAAGGGGGCTGATTAAACACCCACACTCAATACTGAGAGAGAGAGAGAGAGAGAGAGAGAGAGAGAACTCACAGCAGGATTGCAGTGGTAAGTCGACTCCTGTTTGAGCGTCATGGATCCTTCGACCTCCTCCTGATCGCTCTCGCTCCAGTAATCTACACAGTGACATCACACACGTCACGTTTATATGCATCCTTCCTAAAATATTTGGCAACGTTTCAGGATATCAATAACACGTAGTCCTGTAATTCATAGAAACCTGAAACGTTCACTTTCTAATCATTAGCATTGATTTGTAAAAGTTTGCATTTGGTACTTTGCTACATTTTTTTTTATTTTTTACATTTTTTCTTCTTTTGCAAGAAAACTGAAAGCCAAATTTGACCATTTTTAGAATGCTAATGTGTGATGGGGAGAAGGGGAGGGCGGGGCTTGGATTCTAAACATGACGTGATGTTATACACAGTTAACGTAAGCTAAGCTGAACACTGGTTTTATTTCGCATTAACGAGCTCAAATTTACAGTGACGGAAATCTTTCAAGCAGGAAAATGACGTGAGGTGGTGAGATGAAGGGGGCGGGGCTTACAGGTAGGTGTCAGTTAATATCAGAGAGTTCCACACACCTACGCAACTATCATTCTTTCCAGATGTCGATCTGACGTGTTTAATGTACTGAAAAACTGACGACTGCGTAGTTAGCGAAGGACAGCTCGTACCGCCGATGTTAACATGCGGAGCAAAATGTGCAAAAATGTTCTAGAACACATCTGGGAAGTTTTAAATACCACGTATCTGTTATTAACAAATAAAGAGAACATCATGTTATGCGAGGCTGTAACTCCTCCCCCTCCTACCTTCATCTGGGCGGGGCACCGGGTCATCCGGAGTGTAACCGATCGCAGCCAAGCCGAGACGATTCATCCACCTGAACGCGGAATTTAAAAACACGTGATCATTTAGGCACGCAGTTCACATGATGCTAAACTGGAGGCCATACGCTTCCATTACTAGCTAGCTACATTAGCCTCGTAGCTCCAGTGTAAAACTGTCTCAGCTGAGCGGCTACGTTTCTGGGACAGATTTCATTTCATACTTAAAAAGCAAACCCAAAATAAAGCAGAGTCAAGGTGAAGAGACGAGAGGGTTACCTGTTCATCTCCTCCAGGTGATCCGTCGCGAAAAAGAAGCTCTTAATTTTAGGATGGCAAGCCTTGAAGGCGCTTTGAGGAAAACAAGGAGGAAAAGAAAGACAGTTGACATCACAGTCTACAGGAATGATACGAGCCGGATGACTCCATCAGTTATTCCACATGCGCAGGTACGGGACATTTCCAGCAGCACAGTGCTGATGATGAATTCTGGATTGTGGTGGTTCAGAAGGTGTGGCTTAGTTTGCTGGAACAGCAGCTCTGACAGGAGCGCAGCTACAAATCACTGCTTTATATTAATGCGCTCGTTCTACTATAAACACGTCATCGTTCTGCGAGATGCAGAGAATAAAGAGTGTGGGTTTAGAGCTGCTGTAAAGGAAGTGAACTAACTTGTTTCCCCAAAGTGTCACGACTTTAAACGTAACTAGAATTAAATTATAAACTGCACAACGTGTCAAATTAGCAATCTTAACTCACTGTTTCCTCCTGCATTCGATCGCTCTGTCGATCCGGAACTCCGGCAAACTGATGAAGCCTTCTGCCTTCTCGTCCTGGAGTGGAAAGATGAAAAAGCGATGGAGGAGGTTAGTCTTACAGGTTAAAACATGAAGAAATTACTTTACTAGTCGTGTCCTAACCAATTCTCATGCTCTCAGACATTAAACATCTCAGCTCTCTGCTCCAGGAAACGACTAGCTGCATGTCCTCCCTTGCTGATGTGATGAAGGTGTAGAAGAAGGCGTCTCTTACGTTCTGGTTGGTGTACCAGTAGAGGTCCGAGTCCTTGAGGACGAACCAGTATTTCTTCCATTTCTGGGTGAAGTAGCCCGACGCGTCCTTCTTCTTCCACAGCCAGCCTTCACAGTCGCCATGTCCCAGATCCTTACAGGCGATACGCCTCCTGCTCGAGTTACTCTGAGACCCTGCACACACACACACACACACACACACACACACACACGGACGGACGCATTACAGCACCCATACAGGATAACTACACAATCCAACAATGCGTAATGTTTCTTTCCCACCTCTGCTTTTCTTCTTGGTCTTGGTCCTTAAAGAGGCATAATGCACTGACTACAAAGAAAACACACACACACACACACACACATTCATTTACAGCTCTGTGATTAACGATCTGAAGATCGGGAGATCAAATCCCAGCTCTGTTAGACCCTCAACCTTCATGGCTTCGGATAAAATCACTCATCAAATGCATAATAAAATGATCTCATTTTAACAAAGCAAAAACACTGCCACTCATTTTAAGCAAATTCCTTCTGCTCACAAACACGTCCTGACATGTTGAATCAAAAGGGGCGGGGCTAAAGTTAAGTCGAGTAAATCAGCCAGTTGCACACTTTGGTATGTTGCATCGTCACTGGAACGCTATAAACATAAACCATGGATTTCTGTAAAGACGCGTCGTCACAATGCTTATTGTTAAAACGCAAACACTAATAAAACTGAAGGAATTCGATTAAATTAAACTACATAACGCAACAGATCTGGATTCCCGTTCCGCACTGGGTCTTCCTGAGAAAAGCTACGGATCCACTCCGATCCTGCTCAGCTAATTAGCTAAAATCAGCTAATGCTCAGCTAGTCAAGTTTGCTATGAAGCTAGCTAGCGTTACGTAAACCATTTGCATGTGAAAATGAAACCAGCAACCAATTTTGATGCTAGCATGCTAATTACATAAACAATTTTAATGTAAAATTTAAATTGCCATCTCACTCACTATCAGGGTAGATAAAAATACGTAGAACACTCTGCAGGGTAGTTAAAACCAAGCTAACGCTAACACTAGCATTGTATTGCGTCGTTAGATCCAGAGTCTTGAGTTAAGCACTATATCAACCCAAAGAAATGAGACTGGACAAACATAGTGAACTTCTCTCACTTGGAAAAAAAAAAAAACCTCTGATGTGTTGATGTGTGCTAACGAATCAATTCAATTGATTCATGGCAACGAATCGTTTAAATGATTCGAATCATTTATCAGTAGTCCATCATCATCAAAACTGAGGAAACGTAAAAGAAAGAGTAAAGGATTGGAGGAACGGACGAAGGATTGTTACCTTCCTCATGGATGCGCCTGCCTGTCGATCCCCAGCGGAACCGGCATACCTGAGGAAGAAGAGGAAGATGATGAAGATAAAAGAAGAAAACCTTTCTGAAAGGTTGAGTATCTGTATACATTAAAAGAACATTATGGCATTTTGTCCCATTTGATCCAGAATGCCTTATACAAATACGGTAATGAGGTGAACAATTCTATTGTACAATTTAACCTCTAATCATGTTCACTATCACGCTAGATGATATTTTGCAGTGTATTTAGTTGTTTAGTTAAAAGCAGAGGTTACATCTGCTAGCGATAACTGGAGAATCCTCACCATGAGCAATCCAATCCTTTCAGAAAGACAGCAATATTATACTTTTATCAGATATTTAGCTGCTAGCGTCCCATTTAACTCCATTAAAGAAGTGAAACTGAGGTGAGCTCGCTAGCTAGCATTACTGTTTATACGGTAGCTAAGCTAACAGTTGGTGGTTTCTTAAATTGAAAAATTGGAATGATAAAAATATGGATTAGTATAAAAAGGGGTTCAAGCTATAAAATGTTGACCGTCAATGTTTTTTTGGTTTATTAAAAAAAAAAAAAAAAAAACATAAAATGTTACATTTTATTGTCAACTTGTTACAGTGCGACCTGTTACATGTGGAGGGTTTATTTTCCTGATCCGGCTGATTTCCTCACAAGTCACATCCAATGCTGATCTGGAGAAGGTTAGCAAGATTAGCGTGTGTCTTTAGCTTCTAGCGGGAGATTCGTGTTCCGTTAATCTCCAGCATTAGCTTGCGGCACAAAGCGCACGCAAAAAAAAAAAGAAAAAAAAAGCTTCGTATACGTACCATAGAGATGTGACCCGTGGTAAAGTTCCTTTCACGGGCTGTTTTTTTTTTCATTATGACACAATACACCTACACCTACAGGCTGCGTTTCCCCTCCCTTTTACAAACAAGCGTGTGCGTGCTTTAAGTTGCTCATTAAGCAAAAAAGTCTGTCTTTCTGTTTTTTTTCTCTCTCGCTGGAGTTCACACCATTGTGAGCATCAGAGCTGTTACCTCTCTGTGCCCTCGGCAACACTTTACCCACCACAAAGCACACCGACTTATAATGCACAGGATGTGTGTGTGTGTGTGTGTGCGCCTCATATCTGCTGTCTTACTGCAAATTTCATATTCAACGACTGTACACACACCACTGAGCCACAAAAACAAGCAAACCAGTCATTCTCGGTAACACACATCACAGCTCATTTAAATATGTCGAATAAACGTGTAGCACATGCTGAATAATAATAAATCACAAATAATAAAATAAAAACAATCATTAATAAACCTATGTACCATGAACTGACACCATATTTATAAACACTGCATTTTTTAAAAAGATTAAGAACAAAAAAGCAAATCAAAAATCCAGCATGTTCAATCACGCCTTGCCCTCTTTGGCTTCCCATACACTGTATCCTGTATCTGACCCTTTTCATCTCCCACTTTCCGTATATGCTCACAGATGTATGAAACGTTCTTCCAAACGTGCCCGTGACGTGTACAGGGATTAGCGGCGTATGAAAAGGGGTGGGATTTAGTAAAGTTAGTGTTCGTTAAGAACCGGACTAAAATGGTGTGTTGTTACTGTAATTACAGTTTTTTAAACTACTGCGAACCCCGGGAACGTAAACACCACCACGTTTGCCCCGCTTTCCACGTTTGTTCGATTTTTGTACCTTTGGTTTATAATCCTGAACCGTTGAGCTTACCTACAGATTACGGATTTGCTCGAGTTAGCTTATAACATCGACGTGTGATTGATTTCGGGAAACAGTTTCTCTTTTTTTCTGTTGGAAAATCAATCCGTTTACTGTGAAAAGCAAGTCGCAATCCGACAGTTACCATCGCTGATATGATGAAAAACTTAAATGTTGGTATTTTATTGCATCTTTAGTAGCATGTATAAAAATCCCTAGAAGGCTAAAAGCTCGTGAGGAGATCTGACCCGAAGCACAGCGTACAGGTGCGTTTAAACCCCCTCCGAGGGTCACAATCTGTAGAATTGTTTTACTACAAACAGATCTAATCATATAACCTTCTTGCGAGCGGGTTCATTTTAAACGTAATTAAAGTAAAGAACGGCATGTAGACGGCGCCGAGACGGTGACTCACCTGTCAGTGTCGGCTCGCAGCGTGTCTGTGGCTCTCTGAGAGACAAGAATGACAGAAAGCGAGAAAAAAGATCAGAGGGGAGATTTCCTGTTCCAAGCAGTGAAGCGAAAGTGTGTTATGCGACCAAACCCTGTGTGTGTGTGTGTGTGTGTGTGTGGTTGGTGTGCATGCTTAAACAGTTCTGTTAATGCATTCTGCAGACATAAAGCCTAAACGGGTTTGACATAATCCTGGAAAACACCCAGGTCAGAAAATAACGATTCCGGCGACAAGGTGGTGGGTTTGGCTGAAGGAAAAACAAATATGAGTAAACATATATTTAAAAATATATAAAAGACCTGCAGTTGTATTGTAAAGCAGAAATGACATTCCAGTAAAATATATCCAGACAGAGTCATCAAATATTTGGATCACAGTCTAGTTTATTCGCTTACAGCTTTGGATACTGCGCAGGTGTTTATCTAGCAGGGGATTAAACGTACACCGTATTTCATTCCTTATATCCTGTATCAGTGCAGAGACTCACATGGTAATGTGGCATAGTGCTGGCATCAGGCAGAGAGAAGGGCAGCCCGTCCGGGGGTCCTGAGTCCAGGCGCACGGGCGGAGCCAGCATGGAGGGGCTGATGGGAAAACTGGGGCTGCTGGGATTGCGGCTCTTCTTCCTGGTGCGCCGGCTAGTGTCGCGCTGGGAAAACTCCGCCTCCTCCTGTAAGACGAGCATCCTGTCGTCGCTCAGGAAGCGCATGAGGGAGGAGTCCGAGTCTTCGGGAAGAGAAACGTCACAGAGACTTTAATGCTTTTTACCGGAACTTTAATGAAGTTCTCTCTTTTTTTCTCTCTTAATAAGACAAAAACACACACAAAAAAAACTCCTCTTATGAAGACGTGCCTCTGTTCAACGAACACGTCAGGAGAGCGTCCGCCGTCCAAGTCCTCGCGTTATCCGTTACCATAGAAACAACAGTGCATCTACAGTAGAATGAGTGCATTAATATAACCCTACGATTAGCAGCTGCACTACTCTCAGAGCTGCTGTTATAGAAAACTAATCAACACCTTCTGACCAATCAGAATGCAGACCTCCACTGAGATCATGATTCTGTAGTGTGTAAACGTGCATCTGTGTGTGTGTTGCATGTGGTTTTCCACACTGTGGGTTTCTGGCTGCTATGTTTAGATCTGTTTTAGACTCCCACTCGATCTCGATGCTGTTTTTAGACGCCTGTTTCCACGCAACTCAACACAACAGGCAAAAAAAAAAAAAAAATCAAATAACAAACAACAAAAAGAACACCACGCTCACTTACTCGTTTCCAGAAAAAAAAATCCCCCATATTCAAATACAAACAGCGATATTATCAGCAACCTTATTCCAATAAAATACTGAAACAGTCTGGTGATTACTGTAAACGGCGCCGTGCAGCCTGAACCCGTGACTCATTCTGATTTCTTATAATTCTCTGAACTGTTTAATTTGTTTTAAGGTGCAATCCTTTGATTTTGTTGAAAATATTTATTTATTTATAGACAGTAAAGAATTACTATACAGTATAAAGAGTTGAATAATATTCCTCATGAGAATGATACTGCTTATTAGGATGGGTCATGCTGTATCCACCGGTTCAGCCTTCAATGCTAACTGTTTGATAGTAAAGTGAGCTTTCCTTATGGAAAAGCAATACATTTAAGAATAAATTATGTATTTGGTTATGATTGGGAATACGGGTCCTTCATTGTAACACAGATGTGAAATGCATGAAAATATATTCGCAGTCATACTGTATTATCTATATTGCAATATTTATTTGAAATATAAATCAAAATGTATGCTTTCTTTAAAAACATATGAGAAATATATTGCTTTTCTATAGGTGTTAACTGATCATTACAGTTGGAAAACTAAAGCCACTAAAGTTTTCATCCGTCTTTGAACTTTTCCTTTAATAACTGATAGAAATGTGATTTAAATGCTCGACTATTTGGAAGTGAAGTTAAAGGTAAATGTGAAGCGACTGTGATACCTCTGCTTCCTCGCTTGTAAACTCCAGACTCCTGAGGCTCAGTGAGCCACTCGGACGCGTGAGTCACCTGCCGGGGGTCACCTGGAAAAAAGTGTGTGTGTGTCTGAGAATATTAATCCAAAATGGTAGAAAATGCACAAAAATGAAGAAGCGATGTGTGTACAAAAACTGTGTGTGTGTGTTTGTGTATGTGTGTGTGTGTGTGTGTGAGAGTACGGACCCCTTGTTGGGGTTCGGTCTCGGCGTCGTAGTCCAGCGTTTCTGCCCATTTCGTCGTCCAGCAGGGGAAAGTGAGGTCCCACCAAAGCCTCCTGATCCATGAAGAACCCATCAGAGCCGAAAACACCAAATCCAACCCGGTCCAACTCCTCATCCCTAATGAGAGACAGCGAGAGAGAGAGAACCTTTTCAACCTGCACCTTAATTACTGAAGTGTCTGTGTGTGTGTGTGTGTGTGTGTGTGTGTGTGTGTGTGTGTGTGTGTGCTTACCTGTGTCCATATGCTGGAGACAGTATAAACACATCATGTCCTGAGGGTGTGTCCAAACCAGGTGAGACTCCCAGAGTGCTTGGGGGCGTGGTAGACTCACTACATGGACTGGTGGACAGGGGCTGCAGAACCAACACACACACACACACACACACACACACACACACACACACACACAATTATATTGTATATTGACTGTGCTCCGGTTTCCTCCCACAGCCCAAAGACATGCAGATTAGGTCAACTGGCTACTCTAAATTGCCCATAGGTGTGAATGTGAGCGTGTGGCTGTTTGTCTCTGTGGTGGACTGGTGACCTGCCCAGGGTGTACCCCGCCTCTCGCCCGAAGATGCTGGGATTGGATACAGCTTCCTGCGACCCAGATGGATAAAGCAGTATAGATAATGGATGGATGTGTATAAAGTGTATTTTAAAAAAAAGGTCACATATCAAAAGGTTTTGATCTTGTATGTATTAAATTTTTATGTATTAAAAATTATCTTTGTATGTATTAAAATTCAATATCTTTTGAACACTTGACTCTGCTACAACAAAACAAGGTGGCCTTTATCAAATGTCCAACAGTACATCCTGAAGATCATATTTAGTCAACTTTAATATTTCTTGGGTTTTGGTGCATTTTTTAATGGAAAAAATGTAATAGCTTCTGCACAGTTTACTCTGTTGATCCAGAACAAGCAGTCCTACATCAAGCATCCTCTAGAGAACATACTACGCCTCTCATTTGGCTAACCTTGACTCTGTCTGAATTTTCATGCATGTTTTTAATGAAAAAAATTCAATAGCTTCTGGATGGTTTACTCTGTTGCTCTAAAACAAGTTTGCCTAAATCTAGCATCCTCTAGAGAACATACTACACCTCTCATTCAGTCAACGTTGACTTTTCTGACACTGTCTTTGGGTAAGATGCATCTAATCTTTTGAAAATCATAAATATTTCAAGCAAGTGAGACAATAAGCCTACATTTTTAAGGATATCTTTTCCATCTTAGATTCAGCATGACAGGTCCAAAAATTTAAGTTTAAGTTAAAAGTTTAAGTTTAAAAATAAAAATTTAAGTTTTGGAATGGCCCAGTGTGAACCCAGACCTAAATCCAATAAAAAATCTGTGGGGTGACCTGAAGAGGGCTGTGCACAAGAGATACCATCGCAATCTGACCGATTTGGAGCAATTTTGCAAGGAAGAGTGGGCAAATATTACCAAGTCAAGATGTACCATGCTGATAGACTTCTAACCAAGAAGAGTGAATGCTGTAATTGAATCAAAAGGTGCTTTAACAAAGTATTAGTTTAAGGATGTGCACACTTATGCAACCAGCCTATTGTATGTTTTCTATTTTTTATATTTTTTCCCCTAACAGATGTGTTTGTTTTTTAATTGAATTGTACAAATTATATGTAATATACAAAACAGCATACTGAATGTTACCATTTCTTGATCACACATCACTTGTCTGAACAACATCATCAGGCCTTACATCTCAAATACGCACACTGTGGGCATGCTGTAAAAGATCAGAGAAAATGTTTTGCATTGCTCTTGTTTTTCTAATGGGAGTTTCCTTAATAACGTTGGCAGATTAAGCTACCACCACCCCCAGAAGACAAAAATAAATATAAATCGCTCAAAGACAATTTCATTTGGTGTTCTTTATATCAGTAAAGGCCAAAAATTATCTAGAAATTATGCATTTGTAGCAGCAAATTAGAAAGGCATATCTTGAAGTTGATTTACTGGGATGCTGGTTAGAGGTGGGTGGATGATTACATGTGAATTATCTTTGTTGGAACATTATAAAAGTA
>JAQQZU010000017.1:14381960-14394373 GCA_030068025.1 Parauchenoglanis punctatus
GTGTACCCCGCCTCTCGCCCCAAGATGCTGGGATTGGCTCCAGCTTCCCCGCGACCCAGACGGATAAAGCGCTATAAATGATGGATGGATGGACCTCATCCATTATGCATCATCCAAATCCAGGCAATCTAGGCAAATCCATTCAGGTTCTGACCCCTGTCAGCGCCCACATTCTGCACACCTTCCCCACATTCTGACCCTTTTCACCTTCCACGCTCCGTGTCCGGTCAGTGTAGCTTCCTGATCACAATACTGATCTTAATTTTTTGGCAAAATATCTGTCTCATGTCTGCTGCTTAGAGCTGCTCTTTACTGTGAAAAAAACAACACTCGTTTGGTTTGTGTTAGCAAGCTGAAGGGGAACAGTGCACTAATTCTTATTAGGAATTAACAAAAGCTCAACGCATACCGCACACTAATAAATATGCTAATTAATTCCACAAAGCTAAAAATCTAAAGCATATCAGCATGATATAAAGGACTGAAGCAAAGCCAAGTAAGAAGAAAAACAAACCACATTAAATGTATAAATAAATATGTGTGAGTGTGTGTGTGAGTGTATCCTCCTGCGAGGAATCAATATATAACACATTATCACCAGTGCTAGCACAAGCTCCAACGAGGATCATCAAAGACAGCACACTGGGGGAACAGACACATGAGAGCACACACACACACACACACACACATGCACACACTCACTGCAAGGCTGAACAGGTTTTTACTAAATCTGGCGCTGTAAAAAGTGAAATCAGAACACAGCGCCTGCAATCATGTCAATCATTCTCCTGGTAACCATGGAGAGCATAGCAACAAGAGCTTCCATAGCAACGGAGAAAGATTCAGTGTAATATACAAAACCATAACTGTGTCTGTCCATCACAGTAAAGAGGGCGTGGCCTCTCAGTCTGTCAGTCGTAGTGAAGGAGGCGTGTGTTCCCTCTCCTCAGAGCTGAGTTGTATCATATTGGATCATCTGCTGCTTGAAATCGAATTTTTCTAATTCAGACCACTAATTATGTTTTACACACTTTTGTTTTACTTACATTAAACAGTCTGAAGTCTAAAAGAAAAACAAAAGGGGTTGAGATTTTGTGTCGTGACTCTCATGGTGCCAATACACATGTTCTTGCCTCTGTCTGTCGGATATGTGTAACCATGGCAACTACAGAATGCAAGGCAACATGGCAACCGGCCAACACACACACACACACACACACACACACACACACACACACACACACAACTCATGTACCATACACACTCCAGATTTATTAGAATGAATAAAAAGTAAAGCTTCCATTACCAAAAACAATAGAATATACTTAACTGAAATACAGAACTACAGCTAAATAAAAATTACAGGTACTACATCCGGAATTAACTGAAATGAAACTATAACAACCACACATGCATGCGCATGCGCATGCACACACACACTCACACACACACACACACACACACACACCTGCAGTGCGAGGGGTTTCCAACGACTGTTTTTGAGCAGCACTGGCGCTGAGCTCAGTGTGTTCTGGGGTCTCTTCTTCAGCGTGAGAACGACACCACTGGGATCCTCACGCAGAGAATTCACCAAGTTCTTCAACTGCCATCCCACCTTAGACAGAGAGAGAGAGCGAGAGAGAGAGAGAGAGAGAGAGAGAAATTTAGAGACATAAAGCGAGAACCATGAGAGAGACATGAAAAGAGAGACAATAAGAGAGACAGAAATTTAGAGACTTAGAGAGAGAGACAGCAAAAGAAATAAAACATAGAGACAGCAAGAGACAGAGAAACAGACAGAAAGAGAGAGCGACATAAAGAGAAACAGAGAAAGACAGAGCTAAACAAATAGACAGACAGGCTGATAGACAGCTAGACACAGAACGACAGAGAGAGTAAGCGAGAGATGGCAAGACAGAACGAGACATAAAGAGAGAGCCACAGAGGTTGACAGATTTTGCCCCAAAGTTAAACGTTTCTATATTTTTCTTTTGTGTAATTCAGTTTTTTCCTCTTTAAGCCTCTTATCTGTTAGCAGCATGAAGTGCCTGTAGGTCATGTGGATAAAGAACATGGAAGAGCAGTCAGTACTGAGTCAGTACCTTTCCTCTTTACCATCATTTTATTTCTACAGTATTTACTCCTGCTGCTAGGTTTCACGGCATGAAGAGCAACCCGGCACACACAGCTCGTTTTCTATTCAGCTCGCTCTGTGCCGTTGCGTAACACTGCAGTGTAGCTGCCGTATTGATTAAACCAGAAGCTGAAAGGAGGAGGCGAGAGGCACAGGCCACTGTGTACACACACACACACACACACACACACACACACATACTCCAGGCTGAAACAGGCAGCCAGCTAGATGAGATTGGACACGTTTTCCATCTGAGCACAGGGCTAAAAATAGCAGCAATCGCTTTATTGAAATGCGTGTGAAGCGGCGCTTTGAGACACACTCACATGTGACACGGCCATTTTGTCTTCATATACACGCCTGTTATTGTTGAAGCGGCTTTGTTTCTTTATTTTCATCTCCTGTCTGTGTTCTTTGGCAATGTATTATTTGGGACAGCATGTATGGCTCACGCAGACACTGATGGAGCGAAATGTTCACGTATGATTTATAAGCACCTCAAACGTAGCTTTATCACTTCATTCAAAGAGGCAAGATTTTATTTTATTAATGTTGCTTATAATAATGTCAGATTGGCTCATATCTTAGATACCTGGCTAGTGTTAGCACTGATTATTAGCAACATTTATCAATATGGATTAAAGATTTTTCCTCAGAAATCCAAATGCGTTATCTAATATGTTCCGGCTAGCTAGTACTAGCAGTGAAGGTCATGAAAATCTGTGAAAATGAATTTAAAATCCTGTCAGAATTCCTCTCAGGTTAGCGAATGCTAGCTAGCTGAACATGATTTAAAATCCTCTCAGAAAGCTGGTACCTGGCAAGTGCTAGCAATCAAGATTGTAAAGTTGTTGTTTTTTTTAATCCTGTCAGAAATCATGTCAAGTTAGCACGTGTTAGCATGTGAAGTCTGTTATCAATGATTTGGAACATTTCAAGACTTTGCAACTATAAAGTTTTATAATGTGTTTATATTAAAATGCTCTATGTTACTGATTATTATAATGTGTTTATATTAAAATGCTCTATGTTACTGATATTAACTAATGCCAAAAAAGTCAGATATATCTTAAAAATCTTCTCAAAATTCCTGTCAGGTTGGCCCCTGTTAGCCATCTAGCTAGCATTAGCAGTAAAATTATGGACATTTATAGTTATGGCTAAGTCCTCTCAGAAATTCTGTCATGGCTAACACTACTGGTGATATAAGTATATATAAATATAAGTACCCTTAGAAATCCAGATGAGTTATCTCATGTTAGCCAGCTATGTACTGCTAATCACAACGAATGTGACTTTCAGAAATTTCTCTCAGAGCTGCTCTTAAATATTAGCTAGCAGTTAGGAAAATATGGAACAGTTATCAGTATGGCTTACAAATTTTCCACAGAAAGCTATATTAGTTACCTAAAGTTTTCTAGCTAGCTAGTGTTAGCAGTGAAGATGAAATGAAGAAATGACTTAAAATCCTGTCAGAAATCCTGTCAGGTTAGCTTAAATGTTAGCTAGCTGACTACAGACTTAAAGACTATCTATAAGTACTTGGCTCTTCCCAAGTAATTTTAGAATCCTCTCAGAAGCATAGTCATTTTAGTTCATCTAAGGTAGCCAGATGTGGTTAGCAGTAAATTCTGTAAACATTTATGAGAAATCCTGTCAGGTTAGCTTGTTTTAGCCATGTAGCCACCTCTAGTAGTGAAGATTGCTGAAAACCTACTCAATCCATTACTGGATTCAAAGACACGCACACATTACCTTAAAAGGGCTCAAAGAAACATTGTTTGTGATCTGTGATCGGCAAATGGACCCTGAGGTCTGCAAGTAGATACATGTAATGTGGCTGATATTGATATTTTAGCAGCGAACCAAGAAGGCGGTTCTGTGTGAAAAGCCAGAGTCTTTTTTTTTTTTTTACCTAACCTCCTCCCGTGTTAGTCATCACACAACCGCTCTCTGTGAGGCTAAAGGGCAATGCATTGTGCCTCTGAGACTTCTTTTTGAACTGCTGCTCACGTACAAAGTCAAGAGAAGGGAACTTATTTGAAGACACTATAACAGGCTAATGCTCCTCTGATCAATGTTGCAGAGATGTATGTCATATTTTTTCCACCTCAAGACAAAGATCATTCTCTCATGGGTTCACGATCTCTCAGCGATCGAGCGAAACCTTAGACAGCTACGCCAGCCTGGAGCCTGCGTGGCGGCTAAATTACCAAGGTGGCGGTTCTTTTAAAGGAACAGTTCGGAATAAAATGCACACAAACTTCCTTTTAACCAAAGCACCTTTGGAATTCCAGCAAAAACCCTCAACACACACACACACAGTATTACTCACCACAGTTTGGTAGTTGACCTGAATGACTTCATCACCTGCATGAATCTTCTTACAGAGATCAGCGGGAGACTAAACACAGCCCGAGACCGAGAAAAGAGATTACAGAAAGCAAGCAAGCACAGATAGTGTATTATACAGTAGATATATATTTTATTTCTGTCTGCTACCTAAAGTTAGCAAACAGCAGACATGCTTTTAATCTTTTACTAGGCAGCTTGTGTTATTGTGCAGATGGAAAAAAATTTGCAAGAAATTTATGGCAATTTAGCTTCATTTAGTGCTAAATGGTACTTATCCCTGTAGTGCTAAATGGTAATCTTATCCCTAAAAGCTGACTCGTCTCTCTCAGACAGCTTTTTATCAAAACTATGTGGTCTGTTTGAGTCTGAGCAAAACTAGTGATCTAAAGAATGAAAGCTAGCCTAGCAAGCGAAAGCTAACGTAACAAACAAAAGTTAAATTGCTAAAGTGAAAACAAAACAAGCAAGCTAACTCTGTAGCTACTGTGTAACATGGTACACGGGGTGTTAAACACAGCTAGCACAGTTGTGCTCTCAGCGCCCAGATCGTCTGAGTTTAGCTGGTTTTTAAACAGTGCTTTATCATATTGTAATCATGTTTCTTTGTTCAATGTTTACTGTAATATCTTCGTATGGTACCATAGAAGCATTTTTCAAATTTGTGACTTCACTTCTTTAGAAATGTATAACAACGGATCGTGGAAGAGTAGCACGGGCTGTGTGTGTATATACTCAATAGTCATAGGATATCGAAGAAATGAAGGAATATGAGCCGAATGACCATGAAAGATGTATTCTGTGTCCTGGGTATCAGTTTGTTATTGATCAGCAGAGAAATGAGTCAGCAGACAACTGATATGTTGATGTGCTCTCCAGCGGGTTTTTTTCTCTTCAGTCTATTCGCCGGCAGCTCTGACAATAGTGCGGCTTCAAGTCACAGGTTTACATTAATGAACTTGTACTAATAAGTTATCGCTTTTGTAGTAACTGATAACAGGAACTAACTTGTTTTGCAAAAACAATGTTGTCAGTGTTGGCAGATTGCTTTCGTGTAAGAGGAATGAAAGACTTCAGGTGTGCTTTTATAAGAACAGCATGCCCTGTTGTTTTATTCCTAACGTACTGTAGCGAGCGTCACTTATGCTGCTAGCTAGCTAATAATCAACATTAACGTCACATGTTCATGGGACTGAAATATTTCCTGATATCTAAAGCAAGAAACAGGCAAAATGTGGTGCTGCAGCTTTAAACTCACATTCTCTGTGGTGCCAGTGATCACGTGTAGACCGTCGTACGTGGATTTAATATACATGCCCTGAGAGACAAAAAGACGGCGATGGGGAAAGCTAGTAACATCTCTCTAGCTGTTTATTGGTATGGTTAAGCATTGTTGTTTACTCACCAGACCCTCGTTGGGCAAGACATTGGTGAGGTGGACGACCTCCAGGTGGGCGGACTGCGACACCAACGAATCAGATGACAGAGAGATGATGTGCTCGCAGATTCCTGACAAAGTCTTACACTGACAGAGAGAAAGGGATACACAGAGTAGAAACAATGACAGTGAGATTATTTACATAAACTGGAACTGTATTAAGTGCTAGCCACACTCTTCAAATTTGTCTCACTGGGCTGCATTTTAAACAACAAGGATTCGTCTCATTTTGTTTATTTACAATCCTCGCTGATTGCTTTTCTGTTGATGAATAGAGAACCATCGATTTTTCTTGTGCGCACAATTAGGCTACTGTTCATTTGTCAGTCAGCTCTTTCCTAGGTAGAAAATTAGCCTTAGCTCATTTTTGTCTAGTGTTTAACCACAAAATTCATTTTGACGATCTACGAGTTCACGCAAATATGACTAGCTGTGAGATAAGCTACGAGAGCACTACAACTAGCTATGAGATTAGTAATTTACCATCTCAGTTTCTAACATAATTACTATCAAGACTGTTTACAACGTAAGGAGCTCAGGAGGCCTTCAAAACCAAAGATGATGTCCATGCCGGGAGTGCCCGTTTAATCGGAACTACTCATTTAATGACCAAAGTTAGCTAGGGTTTGTTGAGTAAAAAAAATACTAAATGCTAAATACTAGTGCGGTTTACCTTTTTATGCCCCGATGTTATACACTAGGTTATGCAAGGTTGCTGCATTTTTCTGATTAATGACATGCTAATAGTCAATTGCTAATTATGGTGACGATGAAGAAACAGAACTATTGAAAAAAGAATGAGCTGTGAGTCGTGTGATTAGCGGACCAGCTGGTGAGTCGGCGCTAATGTTTAGCTAAACAGAGAAACAGGTGACAGAGCTAGCTATTTCTTAGCGCTTTCACATCTGTTGTATATGGGTTTGTATGTGTGTGCCACAGTGTGTGTGTTTGTGTGTGAGCCTATGTGTGGCTATAACTACACAGTGTCCTCATTTCTTGTTTCCAGGCTTTTTTTAAATTCTCTCTGTTCCAACTTCAGAAAAAAACCTCTCTGACCTGCTTTCTGCTGCTCTCTCATTTATGAGGGCTGCAGAGCAAACTAACACACTCTGGCTGATCTCTCTCTCTCTCTCTCTCTCGCTCTCTCTCGTTGTTCTGAAAAGGCATTAATAGCTTTGCAAGAGCTCAAGGATAAAGCCTTGAGGATCTGCATAATTAACCATCATTCACACACACACTTCTGACTATGAAAAAAAGCAAAGAAAATGACTCCATTTCATTGACGCCTTCAAATGGAACTCACGGCTAAAGTAGTGAGGACACTGTTGCTAAGCAACTAGAACTGAGGAAGCTAATGAATGAGGCGAACGGCTAAGCTAGCTAGCACGGCGCTATTAAGTGTTTTATAGAGAGAATCTAAACACATGGCGACAGGAAAAATAACCGGGAAACTGTTAAATATCGAGATTTCCCTCAGATGGAAAATTTCTAAGACTCTGTAGGACTAAAAATATGTTGTGATTCCACTCAGCGTAAACCGCTAACCACACTAATTGTTAGCATGTTAGCAATAACCGAATCACAAAAAATGTGTGTGTTTATGAGACACTCACCACATGGAGTATTTTATTCTCCGTTTCATACACGGTACAGTCCTGCAGCACAAAGATAAACATTAAACAATATAGGTTTTCTGTCTGTTTTTATTCTATACATGCTAATTGACTACATTTTGTTTTTAGCCTGAATTATCACATATGTATTTATTGCTTCATGTTACATGCACTCAGGCACACATGTAAACTTAAACACTCAAGCATGCTGACACAAATGCAGACACCTTTATGCCCCACACACACACACACACACACACACACACACACACACACACACACACCTGTTGCACTATGGTGGTTAACTCGAGACAGAGTTGGACAATGTTGTTCTTCAGCACTGAATACTCAGTGACACTGACAAACGGTGACCTGCAACGGAGCACACACACACACACACACACACACACACACACACGCGCAAGTGAGGGGGTTTATTAAGCAGATGGTACACAATAACAACACATAACTACGCACAGAATATGCAGTGGCAAATAAATAAGTTCACAACCTAAAGAGTTAGCCTCGAGGTGTTGCTAAGAGACAAGAGGGATGTATGGGTTAAGTTTTTTTAATTAAACACAAGCAAATTAAACCAGTGTGGTGATAGATCACCTCATGATCTGCCACACCTATCATAAAGGCCTGTGTATGTTCCTTTAGCTTCCAGGTACAGATTTCAGAAACTTTCAGAAATTTCCTTAGCTAGCAAGATAACTCTGCGTTAAAACAGATTAGCGAGTGACATAGCGACAAAAAGCGACAAATCAGACCTTCAGAATAATAAGGCGACTAGTTACAAGAAATTTACAGGAACGTACTGTATAGCGTGGGTCATCCCTCAGCAAACGTTTAGTCACTACCTGTGTTTATTAACCTCATTTGCAGACGACCATAACAATAACTAGCATGCTAGCAGTAAACGCTAATCCATATTGCTTTAAATGCTACAAGTCGATAGCTTGTACAATATTGTTCTCAGTTATTCAAAGAATCATTATTTAGCTAACTTAGTCAGCGATTTGCTTTGCAAAAATATTACTAGATATGATAGCCTTATAGATTTTATTGTTCATTTGATAATAAATGCGACTCATTTGTCTTAGATTTTAGCTTACAAACATTTCCTTGGCATTTTAACACGCTCACGTGTAAGCAGTGTGTGTTACACATACAAGTACAGTACTAACTGTAGATCCCCTGCTAATTCTCACTACACTAAAGCATTGTAGGAAATTATAAAAGTTGTACATGCTGTTTTGCAAGCGCTCAGGCACAACGAGTCAAAGTGAACAGGAAATGAAGTCACTTTAGTTTCTGTGGATAAAATTGGGGTAAAAGTTGACCTGACATCACCTCTACCAAATTTTGCCCCGCCCTAATTCGAACCGTTCAGAAGAAAGCAGAAAGAAAACTGGTCAAACTGACATTTTTTTTTTTGCATTTGGTGTTAAAATCACCATAGAATCTGTAGCTAACACTAACAAGCTGCTAATTTTCAAACATATTAAGAAAACGAAACAAAAACAACAATTCTGCACATTTTTTTAAAGGATCTTCAAAGATGAACTATAATTGACTTTCTGGGCTGTTCGAAGGCTTGAGGTATATATATATCTGTGTGTTAGCCATAAATTAAAGACTTATCTTGGTAATATCGAAGAAGCTCAGTCTTGTTCAGCTCGACTGAATTTAATCGAATTTATTCCATTATAATTCATTCAGTTTAAGTGAGTTCCGGTTCATTCTGAGTGAATTGCATTAAACTACAGGCATGTAGAGAAAGATTAGCTGATTAGCAAGCATTAGCAAAGAGGTCATTAAGAGATGAGCTGGAGGGCTGGAGCTCGGTGGGGAGGTGGAGTTCAGGGTCGGGTCAGGTCGCCTCACCTGTCTAGCCAGGCCAGCAGGTTTTTGGCGGCTCCGATCAGATCCACCACGCTCGTGAGGAAGTCGTTGGGCAGCCGTCGACACACCCGGCCGTCGTAGTGACCGCCGCGCCGCCGGCCCGTGATGAAATTCTGCAGGTTTTTAGCCGAAGCGTTGAGCTTATGGGAGAGAGAGCGCAGGTTCTCCGTCTCCAGACCATAATTCTGTAATCAGAGTTCCGTGTAGTCAAAACTTCATTTATAACATATTATTTATGATTGGATCGTGATATACGCAATGATTTACACACATTGAAAACGTTATTCACAGATCAACATAATTGAATGAAAGAAAATATGTAAGATCAGCAAAAAGTAAAACAGATAAATAATAACAGGGATATGCTAAACTCGTCAAAGAGAAATATGTACATTTACAAACTACTTTATTGTAGTAATATGAACATTACTCACTTTTTGAGTGTAGGCTTTCACGTTTAGCATATCATTTCCATCCATCATGAAATTAGTCAGATAATGAGCAAAACTTGACCAGTTTGCTGTGCAACTCAAATATAATACGTAAAATAGTGATTGTGATATACATATGTTGCTCTATGTGCTGAAGAATTCAGTAATTTGGATATAATTCATTTAGAAAAAGACTAATTTCACTGTTGGAACAGCATGACAAAAGGGCAAAAAATATTGTGATGTGCACGTCTCCGTGCACGTGGCTTAGTCTTTTTATAACTGAACCATCTTGAATCACCAATCCTGTTGTGTTGCTTGTTTTTGGAAAAGAGCTCAGAATTAATGTGTTATTTAAGACATTTGTTTCTAAAATGTATCAATATTTAGATTAAATCTGGCATAAAAGTAATGTAAACTACAATCTGACGACAACTGTATTAAAAATAGGACCTATGATAGACACATTTAAAACATTTTAATTATTATATATCTGTTATTACGGTTAAATTGCTGGCTGTAGAGATTTCTGACATCCCCTGCCCTTTACTCTCTGTACTAGTAAACATATATAATAAATAGGAAGCCGTTTGGGATGCTGTGTGTTGGAGGGGATTTGAATAAAAAAAGAAAAAAAACAAGAAATAAAATGAATTCTGTGCAAAACTTATACGACGTCAGCGACAAGAAAAAACTCCGAAGCATTCAAATTTACAATAAAGCTGTGGGATGTTACAACATTACAGGCTCATTAATATGAAATACATCTGAATACTAAATCTTTAAGTAATTAAAATGTTTTAACTTTCGACAGCCCTAAGGTTCACACCCTTTCTGTGCGCATACGTATGTGTGTGTTGTGGTTGCAGGTTAAGAACCATGCCGTTCACGATGTTGAGGTTGTCATGGCAACACAGCCAGGCTGTGTCTCTCGCAATTAGCATAGTCTTCTATCTTCATTCAGTCTCACTCTCACTATCCTGAATCTACACTGTGTGGTAGGTGGGTTTTTTTTAGAACCAGTAAGACTTTGTAAACACACACTCACACACACACACACACACACACACACACACACACACTCTTTTCTCACTGTTTGGCTTGTGTTCTTCCTGCTGGGTGCTAATCATACAGTGGGAAGTAGAGTGATTAATCTCAGCTGTGTCATTAATGCAGAGTAAACACGCCATTAGCACTCTAAAACACACACACAAACACAAATAGGTGCGCACACACATACACACTCAAACAAGACTCATTCACACCTACATACATTAACAATATATACAATATACATTCCATTATATTTATTTCTGCTGAGTTTCATCATTATTTTTATTTAAATGTACAGAAACTGTCTGTGTGTGTGTGTGTGTGTGTGTGTGTCTTGGCCCTTACCAGGGCACAGAGCAGGTCCACCGCTTCAAGGATGAGCTCCTGATGGCCGATGCGTGTGACTCCGAGCTCTTCAAGTTCCTGATGGGTGATGTGCAGCAGCTGCTCGCCAGAAATCCTCTCTCTCTCAAACACACGCACATACTGCAGCAAACAGTCATCCAGTCCTGAGAGAGAGAGAGAGCGAGAGAGAGACAGGTAGATGCTTTGTATCTTCACAAGTCAGTCCATATTAAGCATTATGAGCCAAATATGATTACAGTAACTGAGTTAGAGTGAAATAAACAATGCTAAGTAAAAGGACCTCCTCCGACAAACAGTGTAGATATTATCAGAGAGAGTTTACTATCAGACTGCTCTGTATCAGGATCTGTGACCTCACAGCAACATACATAACTACAGATCACAGACACGAAACTACACACCTAAGGAACTAGAACAACTTTTTCTTTCCTCTCCAGTTTGGTCACTTGGCAAACAGCTCTCCTCTATCATACGACGGCTACCACCCAGGGACAGTGAAGGCTAACACTTGCTTCTTCTGAGTCACCTCTGAGAGACACGTGGAACCAACCAACCGCATCGCAGCGTAACATGCTCCGAGGACAGCGCTATCTGCCCTCTTCCACATACAGGAGCTCACAGTTGCTTGCGGTTGGCTCGTGTCGCTGTAACTGATGGGGGGGGTTTCCAGGCAACTTTTCTGTTGCACCACTTGGGGGCTTTTAGAACAACGTTTTAGGATTATAAAAGAATTCATAGACCTATAGAAAGCCTCAGGATCACAGAAGAGCATACAGAGCTCTAGAACTATAGGAGGAACATACAGAATTACAGAACTACACATGAGTAAGAACGACTGTACCCTTTATTGTTGTTTTCCATCGATAACTTTGCGCTGTCATTTTATTTTTGTTGTGCCTTTCACTTTTTCTTTATGTCTTATCTTCTATTTTTTTGGAGAATGCATTTTCCCCATCTTAAGGCAGAAAGCGGGAGGCCATCCACTTCAGATCTGCTGTAAATAATATCAGCAAATCTTCGACTAAGGTACATTAATCATTCATCATGGCAAACATTCAGCTTGTTCAGTGTGTGGAGTGCAGGATGTTTAGTCATTCTTCCTCCGTCATTAGTAATAG
>JAQQZU010000017.1:14400168-14420371 GCA_030068025.1 Parauchenoglanis punctatus
ACTTACACTAAAGACTAAAGACTTATCCTAATGACTAGATTTACACTAAAGGCTATGGACTTAAACTATGGACTAAATACTTACACTGAAGGCTAAAGACTTCGACTTAGCAAGACTCCTGCTCATGGGAAATCTCTGATGTGTTTCTGGA
The DNA here is from genome assembly GCA_030068025.1 of Parauchenoglanis punctatus. Classification (NCBI taxonomy): domain Eukaryota; kingdom Metazoa; phylum Chordata; class Actinopteri; order Siluriformes; family Auchenoglanididae; genus Parauchenoglanis; species Parauchenoglanis punctatus. The sequence continues at coordinate 14,400,320 of JAQQZU010000017.1, forward strand.
ATGTAACACATCACATTTAAACCATATGGGAATTAAACTGAATGATCTGAGCCCGGCGAATGTCTTTAGTGCGGGAAGACCCCGAACACCAGCACTCAGGCTGATCTCAGATCAGATCAGAAATACGTGTATCATAAACCTCCCACTGAGAGATGAGTCAGAGAGAGGAAACCCCTCAGAACATTCACACACACACACACACACACACACACACACACACACACACACACACACACACACACACAACTCAAACACAAATTCAGATTCAGCTCATGTGCATACTTTCTTCCCGCCAGTTAAATCTAAAAGGCAAATGTACTGCAAACAGTTTGTACTACATAAATCTAAATCACTTTCGGCTCGTCTCTAAAATGGGAAAACCTGCTCCCGCTCTCGCTCCCGCTCCTGACGACTCAACACTCTGCAGAGATTACATTAGAGTTGTTACATTAGACATAAAACATTCATAACGTTCCTCTTACTACTGTACAAACATAGCTTCTGTAGCGTAGTGCTGGAGCTACGAGGCTAACGTCAATCTCACCCAAAATACTTACAACAAAGAATGTTAATTTTATTTTAAGATGAACATAAAAATACCTGTAGTAGACAATATTTACATATTTCTGTTTCAAATTGGAATTATTTTTCAATATTGTGTATCATATAAACAGTATCATGAATTATTATTGTATTAACAGTGTAATAAACACTAGTCACAGTGTCATAGATGATGCTGATTACATCAGTTTAAATTAGCTTTAAAGTAAGTTGAGAAATTCACATTTGTCACATTTGCAGACAAAGTTACAAGACGTGCTGGAGTCAGTTACTTTTTTTTATCATTTTACTAACGTCATGAAATGAGACAGGACTCTGAACAAAGTAACAAGGCCGAAACAAAGAACACAAAAGGACATTGCAGGAAGTGAAAACGTCGTATATGAAGTGCGCACTTTTTTAACATAACACACGACTGAGGTGATACCGGACAATAACACACACCTACTATCCAACTGTAAACGAAAACAGTTCCTCACCATTGCAGAAATGGAAACGTTATATAGTTTTCAAATGTATTCTGAAGACACGCCTCCTCTCTAACAGACCACGCCCCCCCGTTTAAAATGGCGTCCACCTCATGGCGTTTCTCAGGAAAAAGCAAAGCTGAGCAGCAGTTTATTTCAGCAAGGGGTGGAGCTAATTTCAGGGCCAGAAAATGTTAACACACCCCAAAACAAAACAAAAAACCTATTGACATAAATAAATAAATGGCACAAATGTTGCGGCTAATGTTTTTTTTGTTTTTCTGAAAATTATCGTCAAAATGATGACTGTTACAGGTCTAGAAAATGTTAACAAATTCCAAACTGCACCTTTAAAGGTGTAGAGCTGCAGTTGAATTTTTCATACACTAAACTGTACCCTTATTTGTTGAATAAGTGACACTACAGCTTTCTACCTTTGCCTAGAAGGATACATGTAGTGCAAGTTTACATCTTTTTTAATGCTAATTATGGTCCAATTGTGTAAGATTTTAACACATTACCATGCAAAAGATGCCCCCTTTTAGCGCACTACCTCAATGACAGGAAAAAGGGCCCTTTAGAAAAAAACAGGCTTTTTTCAGAGAGTTTAAAGTGTTGTGTCTCTGTCCCACGATTCTTAATCACGTCTCTCTGCACGTGAGCGTGTCCCACCAGCGATGGGATGATGACACAACAGATTCATAAAACAGCACCGGTCATGCAGAACGAGCTTCATGCGGTGGGAATTCGAGGCCCTGTTATTACCCTGAATGTTAGATTAATGTTTTCGTAACATGGCGTGAAGTGGAGCGAGCATGATGACACGGTTATGACACCGATGACATGCGCAGAGACCGAACGGACACCGGGGCCCGCAGAGGTTGGGTGGGATGGGGGGTGTGTGATGGAGTGTAAGGGAACGAGGGAAGGGGAGTGTGGCTCCTTTGCTCCATTTGCTCCCTCTGGTTCTCTCAGATAGCGTCGCCGTGTGAGCGGTGTCTTTGGACAGTGTGTTCCGCAGCAGGACGAGGCACGTGCGCCGCTGTCCGTGGTGCTGCTGCTGCAAGGATTCGTGCGCGAGCGAATTTTTTTTTCGTGCAAGCATGAGTGAAACAAACAAAGTAGAAATTGCGGACCCCTTGCCAACTACTAAGGGCCCTTGATTATATTCCCTACCTTCTATTTAATGCGTGTGTGCTTGTGTGTGCGTGTGTGTGTATGTGTTCATCCCCAAAACAGAAATGCGTACCTCGATGCATGAAGTCATCTTAAAACCGAAGCACCTATGAGGTCACTATTTCACACACACACACTCACACACACACACACAAGGGCGCGCGCTTCGTCTACATCCTTGCTGATAAGATCACGCACCCCCTACTGTGGCTCGTGCCCAAGCACGGAATTTTTTTTTCCCAGACTCGAAAAAACAGCGACGTTACACCGCCATTTATTCCTCGCGCGTGTCAATCTTCCCTCTATTTTCTTGGGTTTTTTTCTGTCTTTTTTTTTTTACCTCTCATCCACTGGAGCACCTGCTTCGGGCTCCATTTGCTGATGGGGTCCATCACGAGAGCCATGGCCACCGGAGCGCGTGAACGTCCCTGACGTGAATCATCCAAACTGAACGGCGGTTAATCCGTGCGGCACGTGCAATTCCATTGGAAAGGTGCGAGAGGCGCGCGCGACTGGAGCATGGCCGACGGATGCATCCTCTGGAAGGACTGCAACGGGGAGAGAGAGAGAGAGAGAGAGAGAGAGAGAGAGAGAGAGCATCTCTACCCCCGCCCCTTCTATCACTTCTTCTACCATCCCGGTCTCACTCTCTCTACCCCCCTCCTCGCGCGCTCTTGCGCTATGCTGTCACGTGACACCACCGGCTCGGCTCGGCTTGGTAATATTGCCGATATATAAAAGTGCGTAACGGCTCCAGCGCGCTGCGTTCAGTTTAAGGCCCGGGAAAATGACTGGGTTGCCAGATTGAGCCAGATGTTTCAGGTTTTATAAAACCCCGACTCACAGTTCACTCTGCTTAAACTTGTGTAAAGTTCTCAAATAATCTCAACCCAAGTTTTAGAAAATAAATAGGTGTGGGCTATTATAATATTCCTGCAATGGGTATAAAAATAAACAGGTTAAACCACATAGTTAGGAAAGAAAGAAAGAAAGAAAGAAAGAAAGAAAGAAAGAATAGCCTGTTGAAAGAAACACAATCAAACAAAGAATAAATATATAAAGAAATAATAAGCGCACAAGAAAAGAAACGAACAAAAATGATCACTAGACAAACTAACAAATAGGCTAATAAAGAAAGAAACGATCAAAAAGGAAGATAGAAATAATAAATCAAGAGTTAATAAACACAAACAATCAAAGAAAGGAAGAAAGAAAGAAAGAAGGAGGAATGAAAGCAGATTGCTGTGTTGTTTTGACAGTGTGTGTGTGTGTGTGTGTGTGTGTGTGTGTGTGTGTGTGTGTGTGTGTGTGTGTGTGTGAACAGATGTGGTGTGTCCATGCTGCAGTTAGAGCGGAATAAAACACTAATCAACTCATTTATTTCTCCTTCACTGGGGTCCCAGACGCGCCTTTTCTCTTTCAGTGTGCTGATCAGATGTTTTTGTTCACTCTATTCTAAATGAGTGTGAATCTGATTCAGAGAGAATAAACCGGCAGGATAACGGGTGTACCGTGTCTGGAACAAGACTTTTAACCCAGAAAAAAATCAGTCACGCGCATTAAACTGTTTCCTTCCCCAGTATGTGTTCCCAGGAAAACTTCCAGATCCACCTGCATCCTGATCAGGATAAAGCAGTGTATCAATGTACCATGTATCAAATCGGAAGTGTATCAATGTACCACGGAGTGTTGTTTTAATATATATATATATATCCAATCTGGCAACCCTGAAAAACAACTGATCGCGAGACGCGCTCAATGTCAGAAATGCTGCTCCCTAATCCCTAACAAAATGCAGAATGCATTATGGGTAACCAAGGGCGCATCATTTGGATGGTATATGTCCCAAACTGCACTTTGTTCACTACATAGTGCACTATCTATTTACTGTCTAAAAAAGGCAAAGAGTATGCGGCGCGCGCGTGAAATCCCACCACTCGGACACATGATCTCTCTCTCTTTCTCTCTCTCTCTCTCTTCACCAGCATCTGTCGGTTCTTTTTAAGCGTCTCTCGCTTACGTCATTGGTGCCAAACGGTCCGAGCCAATGGCACGAGCGAGCGAGAGAGGTGAATGTCAAATCGACCGCGTGCGAAATGAGCCGTTAAAAACGGGTCACCTTTAATAGAGAGACAGAGAGAAAGAGAGACAGATTGAGTGTGTGTGTGAGTGTGTGTGTGTGTGAGCGAGAGAGAGAAAGAGAGGGATTGGACTGGGACATGTCCAAGAAATACGCGTGCACGCGCAGCCCCATCTGCTGTGCTGTATGTGATTTCATGCTGTAGGGCTAAAAAGCCTGTTTAGATGCCCACTGAGTGGATACAAGGGTGAGAAGTAGCCTCTGGCACGCGCCGACACACACACACACAGGCGCACTGTCATTACTGCAGAACTGTTGCACGACGCGCGCGCACACACAATCTCTCGCTCACACGCACACATACACACACACGACAGAGTGCTGAGTGCGGGTGAATTAATCATGGACCACATGAGCAAGTGCGCGCACACGTGTGTGTGTGTGTGTGTGTGTGTGTGTGTGCTTGTGCTTGCTATATACTGATGACCAAAAACGTATTTAAGCAGCAGAGTGAGGGCATTTTTAGAAAGTGAGGACATCTTGGATGGTCCTCACTTCTTTAAAGGGCTGTTTGAGGGTTAAGACTTGGTTTTAGTGTTCAGGCTAGAGTGAGGTTTAGGTTAATGTTAGGTCAGGGTCGGGGATAGGGGTTTAGTTCTGATGGTTAAGGTTAGAGTAAGGAGTTAGGGAATGCAGTATGACAGTGAGTGTCCTCACTAAGACAGAAGTACAAGTACAGGTGTTGTACCCCCTCCCTGGTGGTGACATCAGTCCTACGTCATGACATGACATACGAGCCTCCAGTTTCTTTGCCACACAACCTCTAAGCCACCTCTTTAATGGTGTCTCTGAGATGAAAGTCATTTCATAAATCATCAGAGTGCAGATCTGCGCAGAAATGATCATGCACATGGTAACGTCACACCACTAGGCATGTGTGTGTGTGTATGTGTGTGCGTGTGCGCGCGCGTGTGTCAGAAAGAGCGATGACATTGGCAGTATGACATAATCCTGTTAAATGCCGTTCTTATCACGACCACAAGGTGGCAGCACTAATTAAACACAGCACCACAATAACACTTGTTTAACAGATACACGTTTCCATCCAAGGGACACTAGTGGACGTTGAAGTAAACTTCATTTTATTTAAAAAGTCTTTATATTTAAAGGTAACTTCTTTTTTCATTCCATATTTAAACTTGACTCCTTTTTTAGATGAGATAACGTGACTCTTTATTTCAAATGGACTCCTTTTTAACTTTAAGTTGACTCATTTTTTAAGTCAATTTCTTACTTTTAAGGCAACTCTTGCAATTTAAACTTGAATTGTTCTTTTATAAAAAATTAACTCTTTAAAAAAAGCTGACTTTCTGAAGTTGACTGTTAAAAGTGAACTTTTTAAGTTGCCTTTTTTTATTTAGATTTAATGTTTTATTTTTAAATGGACTTTGTAACATAAACCTCCTTTTTTAAAGGGCTCTTTGTTTAAAGCTCAGTTGTTAACTTTTTAAAGCTGACTCTTTTTATGAAGACTCTTGCTTTTGAGAGTTGATTTCTCATTTCTAAAATCAACTTGTTTAGTTCGTCTTGACTTGTATTTTTTTAAGGATATAGATATAGCTCCAGTAGGGTCTTTAGGACCCCTAACCGATAAAGAAGTGGTTGATTTGTTTAGGTAACACTGAGACAGCTCATGATTATCTGTAAAAGTATAATTTAATTAGAAACTTACAAGCAATCAAAACATTCAGTAATCAGCAATACATAGTGATTAATGAATTTTTAAAAAAGGAAGTAATTACTATGCAAAATGTGGAAAATGAAAGTGTTTACTTGGACTTGTTGCATTTTCTTTTACGGTTATTTTTATTTTTAATATGTGTTAGAATCTTAAAATCTTTATTAATATAATTAATAATTTCCATTGTGACTATACAATCAAAGCCTAACACTAACATTGAAGTTACTGCTCTCTTGTTACTAACCTGGAAGCAAAACCTCTGACATGCTGCTGCCTTTTTATAAAAATAAAGAATTAAAAGACTAGTTTCCATTGACATTGACCTGCATGTGTTCAGGATTCAGGCTCTTGTTGGTATGAAATGCGCAGCACAGGTGTGCTGAAGTGTGAAGTGGGCGGGGCCGAACAGGTGCTCAAGTATCTGACGCTGTTCTGGCTTTGGCTGGAGTGCAGCTCGTTCCCCTGGGTAGTCGTGTTCCTGCTCAGATTGCCGCAGATTCCTGGCACCACGCTAGCGGTAAGCGAGGACGAGCCACATCGAGCCAGGCTGTCTTGCATGTGCTGCCGATACACCTCCATCAGCTGTGTCTCCAGAAATCCATTCAGCATAGAGTTGGTGAGCCTTTCCTCCTTCCCGAGGCTTCTCATGCTCTCTATGACCAGGTAGCCTTCGTCTGCCTGGCTGTGGTCCTCTATCAGGTCCCTTTGTTCCACTGAGGCCTCTAGGGAGCAGAGATCCTCAGAGTTCAGCAGAGGACCGTGGTTTGATTGTGGAGACGGGTTCAGGGGACCCACGCTGCCTCCTGCTAGCTGCAGGTCTGGGTAAGCTTGGTAAAAACTCGGGCAGTGCAAGGACCCATAGAGCTCCAGGGCCCAGACATCCTCGATGCTGCTGCTGGGGATTGGGAGAGCCATGCTGGGCAGTGAGGTCAGGCGAGGCCCAGGCTTCCCAGGGCCTTCAAGCCAACCGGCTGGATGGTAAAAAGGAACATGTGTCAGTTCCACTACTAAGACATAATAAAAGCAGTAATACTTTTTTTTGTATATTTCATCTTTCTGTATTAATATAATATAATATATATATATATAGTGTACGGTGTGCAAACTAAGCAGCATAATTTTGCTCCAATAAATTTTGCAAGAAGAGAAGTAAATAAATGCTGAAGGGATTATTGCACGTGGCAAAAACCCAGGGTTACAGCTTGACCTCTGAGATTGAAGTCTCCTTCCATTTATGTTACATAAACACCTTCTTACAGAAAAACATGTGCCTTATTACAGCAGGTGAATCTACATTTCAAAGTTTGACAATTCTACCTTAAAGGTTGAAGGAGTAGTAAAAATCAGTGGATTGCTCTGGAAGGATGGAGAGATGAATGAAAGAATAGAAGGGTGAGATCGATGAGTGTCACTAGTATAAAAAAACAGTTAAGTGCTGCACTTTTGCAGTTGAATCCATATCCCAATTTCATGACTCTAGCTTAAAAGATGTAGGAGCAGTAAAAGTTATGCTGTATTTATGTAAGGTACATAAGAACAACCTGACAACATTTACCAACTTGGTTCTAGCTTTTAATCTCAGGGATCAGTCAGGCCTTGAAAAATGAACTGAAACCAATGGGAGGAAAAGCGAGGGATGAAAACAAACAGGAAACAGAAGTGATGGAGGTATAAAAAGAGGTGCAGTGCTTTGCAGTATTACTCAGAACATGTCAAGTGAGTTTGGAGGTATTATTTAGAAAATTATAAACTTATTATTTAAGCCACACAACAAAGTTTCTATATTAAGTAGTTCAAGCTGAATTATTCAGCCAAAATCACTTAGATGAATAATAGTTAGAAGTGTATGAATATCAATATAGTGCTTTGTTTTCCTCCTGAATAAGGATCAGCTGATTATGACCATTTCTTGGTCCTCACCTCCATACTGGCACATTTCCCCTTTTCTAGAAATCAGTGTGACTTAAATTACAGACTACAGCTCAACTTCCTCCCATCTTCCTTATATAGTGCCTGTGGTAGCACATTATTGACAGAGGCCTCACCTCGCAGTGGCCGAGACATCCGGGGCGACCTGGAGCTCAGGTGAGTCGCTGCTGTTTCCGGAGGAGGAGCGGTGCGTGAGAGCGTGTGAGGCAGTGTGTTTTGCTTGGAGATCAGGGTTTTGTGATCAGGGTTTTCCTCTGTGTAGTTCAGGACTTGGAGGAATGCCTCGCAAAGCATGATGATGACCTACACACACACACACACACACATCCAGAAGAGAAAATAACTTGAAAAAAAATGTATAGACCTAGACCTGATATCAAATTAATCTTTGTTTTATCATGAGAAATATATGAGATAAATTTCCATAGCTAACATAATGATATTTGTACTTCCCAAAATATATATTTTTTGTGTTTCTGTGTTTCTATTTAATGTTTTCAGTGTCGTAACAAGTACAACTTGTTGTCGAATTGGAAAAGTAATCTCAAAGCTGTTACTTCCTCAGTGAAACTCACTTTTGCTGTTGACTCCACCTAAGCAAATGCTTTTGGCCTGGAGGTTGCTGTGAGGTGTGCATTCAAGAAAATGTGAGTTAAAAACTCCCTCCACTTTTATCTTTTTTTAAATTACATGACCATTCTTCATAGCACTACTTTCCAGGTTTTTGCATTTGCAAGAAAAGAGATAATAATAGAAACACTTGCTAGAGACACTGAGCAAGAATCTCAACTGATTTCTGAAGTGGGCTGAAGTGACGCTTGATGGTGTGTGACTGTGTAACATTAGTGACGATGTTGAGCTTTCATTTGCATGAGCAGACTCGCAGGCTTCCTCTGGAAGAAAAGTCAAAGAAACAAGCCAGCCAATAATAATAACAACAATAATAATAATAATAATTCTATCATATCACAAAAATATAGCATAACAACAATAATAATTATTATTGGTCTGTATTTGTCGAATGTTCCAAATGTAAACTCTAAAGCTGTAATTGCACCATTAGGAGCGTGTATGATTGTTGTTGTGGTTTTTTTTAGTCTAGACAAGAGACTGCAAAATGTCTAAAACTTGTGAGAACAGAATCCAATCCAAGCACAGAGCTGTTAAAGCAAAATGCAGGTCAAGTACAGAGATGTGTAGGAAGAATCCAATCCAAGCATAGAGTTGCTAAAACAAACTCAAATCTCAGGATAAAGCTGCTAAATGAAGAATCAAATCTAAACATAGGGCTTGTGAAAAGAATTCAAGTCCAAGCCGAACAAAAAGCTAAAGCAGAAATCCAAGAACGGAGAATCTAATCCAAGCCCAGAGCTGTTAACTGAGTAGAATCTGATCTAGGAATAAAGTTTGTAAAGCAGAATCCAATCTGAATGCAGTTTCCCATCCAAGCATAGAGCTTAAAATAAAAAATGCAATCAAATCATAGAACTGTTCTAATCAAACCTAGACAGACCTTTTAAAGCATAATCTAAAGCATGTGTTTGAAATGAGAGAGAGACAGAGAGAAAGAGAGAGAGACAGAAACCTACCAGAGTACTTGAATTATCTTCTCCTTCTTTTGCCAGTAAAGCCAAACACAACGAGCAAAAACAATCGTTCTATCTCTTTTTTGGTTTAATTCAGTCCATCAGTTGTTTGAGTCTCCATCCGTCCTTCAGCGTATAGAATTAACTCTCCTGCTTTCTATCCTTCGCAAGTTATGAGCCCTCTGTTCCTCTTGCTAACAAATATAAACTCAAGCAGTGTGCCAAATTAACACTTGCCAACTAAAGGCAGTGTGTATAAAGGGGAAGTGGACACACACACACACACACACACACACACTCACAGGTTGACCGTCAGCCTGTTCTACATAAAGCAGAACTGAGAAAAAGGCCTTTCTCACACCATATTATATGTAAATCATACTCTTAGTTAGGCAGGAAGTTAAAAAAAAAAAGAAAGAAAGAAAAGAAGAGAAACATTCTATATTTAGGCACTATTTCAGGAAATGGCCATTTTAAAAGTTGAAATAGTTTAACATGCTCCAAATACAATACAATACTAGTTAAACTGCAAAGTGCTGTTACACAATGAAAGTCTTCTTGTTTTCCATCAGTGTACCTTCAGTGCAGTGGCAGCTAGGTCAAATCAGGAAATGGGAGTTTAGTGCAAAATGTTCTGCACTAATGACTGAAAAGTTGTGAGTTCAGGTATCTGCCAGAAAGATGTTGTTAGGCCCTTAAACCTCAAATGGGACTGGATTCTCCTTTAAAGGTGCTATATGTAAGAATTTTAGTTGAAAACATTAAGAAAATGTTAAATTATCAACAGAATGTGAATAAATAACAGTTTTGACATTATGTCAAAGATGTTTATGTGATGTTTTGGAGAGATAGCTACTGAAATTAGCATGCTAACCAGCTATCCGTGTGACAGGATAGACCTGTCCTGTCTCGTAATACCACTCTGTACCTCCGGAGGCGATAGTGAGTCACTGTAGTGTCCAGTCTACCCTCAGTCCAATATAAGGGGATAAAGAAGTCCTGCTGCCCCGAGGGCACATTCTAAAATCATGTCAATCATGTGGAAGGTAAAGTCCCCGGTTATTAAGGACAGGTAGTCAATGAATTGAACAGTAAACACAACCATGGCTGAAGCCCTTCACAAGCGAACATCATTACCACCACCCGCTCCCACGTTCAGCGGCAAGAAAAAACATAGTAATAGAAACAAAACAAAAGTTAACATTGGCATTGCTTTCAAACTGCTAGAGACAGCTCTTGGTGAGAATCCTCCATATTCTTGCCCTGGTGTTAGTTAGTAGTAGGCTTTTTTTCAGTAACTGATGACTGTAAAGTTAGATTGTTTGAGCAGATCAGCCAAAAAATAGCTTCATGCTCTATTCAGTGAATGATAATTCTATGAGAGTGGTGGTGAGTTTGGGGGGAATCGGGAGGAGGATATACCGCCTCCCTATTTGTTTACATACTCCCTGTATAAGTGTGGAGTGTGAATTTGACAGGTGGCCAATTCTTACATATAGCACCTTTAATGGCGTGAATTGAATTAATTTCTACCTTAACAGTGCTTTACTAATTAGCTTTTGCTTTGACATCTATATACTTGAATTTGGGATCTGCTTTAACAGCTTGATTGGTTTTAACAGCTTTATGATCAGACTGAATTCTACATTTACATCTCTATTTAACAACTCTATGCTTAGAATGGATTCTCCTTCAACAGCTCAATATTTGGATTGAATTCTGCTTAATTTGCTTTTATTCTGTTTAATAGCTCTAAATTAGGATTTGGTTCTGTTTTAACAACTATATGCTTCAACTGGATTCTGCTTTCATGGTTCTACGCTTGGGTTGGATTTTGCTTTAACAGCTCAATGCTTAGATTGAATTTTGATATAAAACTTTGTGTTTGGATTGAATTGTAATTTGAACAGCTTTAGGTTTGGAGTGGATTCTGCTTTAAAAGCTCCTTATCTGAATTGGATACTATTCTACCAGCTTTAGATTTGGGTTGGATTGTGCTTTAGCAGCCTTATGCTTGGATCGGATTCTATTTTACCAGCTTTAGGCTTGGATTGGATCTCTGCTTTACCAGCTTTAGGCTTGGGTTGGATCTCTGCTGTAACAGCTCCATAATTTGATTTGATTTTGATCTCAAAAAATAGGACATGAACAACAAAAGAACTTAACCTGACACTGGAGCTTTAATGTAAAGAAACCAAAAGAGAGTGATGCAGCAGTGCTTTAGTCCTTTAGTCGGTCCAGCTGTCTCTCCTCCTAATCTATACACTCTGCTCAAACCAATCAGCATCAACGTTCATGCTAATACCGTCATGAACACCATACACTCGGCATATTGTAGCTCGCTTATTAGTCAAGCCTAATTAATTTGCTTTAATGTAAAAAGAAAATGTACTACAATGCATTCTAAAGAAACACACTAAACAAATGCTATTCTATGCAAGTCAGAAAATGTTGTTTGCACTTTTAAATGAGGATGTGAAAGTGTGTGACCAGAAGCAGTCCTGAGCTATATAACCTATACAAATGCTTAAATCACTCAAATAAAATAAATAAACCCTGCTTTGACAAACTCACCCTACCTTTCTAAAGAGTATGTAAAAATAGTAAACAAGTACAAGCTCGTGCACTGTTTCATCACACTATTTAGTATGGCAGTATGAATGGAGCCCAGGTCGTAGCCATGGCGACAAACTCTGACGTTCTGTTCAGCACAAAAAATATATATATATATATTTTATAATGTGTATAATTGTCTCTGATTAAATACAGATGGCTCAGTTACAGCTTATATCCCTTTTTGTTAAAGAAAAAAAAATTGTTTTTTTTTTTTTTTTTTATACATGACTGAAGCAGATTTATCACAGCGCGCGAGCCGTGATAGATTCCTGTCAGGAGGATTTCGCGCCTAAACCGCGTTCAGAGTTCAGAATGGTTGTTTTGCGGCACGTTGAGACCGCCGCTGATTGGCCAATCCAGGCGTCAGTCATGATTTGCTCCGCCCATTCACCCTCCCCATTCAACCACTGGTTCTAATGTAGCCCAGCTTCACTGTTTACTACAGAATTAGTGCATAGCGGACGATAGTCTTTCCCCTGATCTGTGAACTCCGAATCTGTATATATTTATCAATATAAAAAGATAACCTTTCAGTTTTTGCATAAAGGAAGAAAAATTATCCAAAAAGCTCAACATGCCCAAGAGAAAGGTATGTAGAAAAGCCGAACACGGCATGCGGATATACTTTTGCCCTTACAAATCAGTCGTGAAATTAGGAAGCCCTCGAGACAGCAAGGCTTTTTCCTTTTTTTGTAGGACTTTTCTAGAATCTGAGGGCTTAGCCTAAACCGTGGTTCATTTGAGGATTTTTCTGAGCGCTCGCTGTATTTTTTGCTCGACGCCGGGGTGAACAGGGAGAGGGTTTTGTGTCTCGGGCAGCGCTTTTCTCTCCGTGGGCAGGAGTCAGGCAGCTCCATGCCTGTGTAGCCGCAGCAGCCATGCTGTAACGCTAACGTTACTTCCCCCTCTTTTCTCGAAGCCGCGACAAATAAACGGCGAGTTATAAGCGCTCAAGTGCGCCAACAGCCTTCGAAAGGGCACGAAAAAATAGTTCGAGAGCTCTACTTTCGTCAGGCGTAGCGATTAGTCGAGAAGGTCGCTGCAATGAGCAATTTTAATACGTTTTCTTTGTTCGCCTCGGAAGACGAAAGGGTGTCATGGCGCCTTCTTACCCCCAGATGGCAGTAGAGAGCTCGCGCACCTCGTGCCCCTCCCCCTTTTTGTGAGAGACGAGCTACTGTGTGTGAAATGTCTCCGCGCTAAATACCTGCGCGGACCCCAGTTCCAAACAGCTCGCCCCGGCCTACAGAGGCGCCCTACGTAGGGCGCAGAAGGCTGTGTTCCTGATAGCATGCAGGGCGCTAGTTCTCTGATGGGTGGACAGCCATAAGTTCTTGAAAACAAGCTGGCTGTACAGATGAACAGTGAAGTTAAAGGCTGCTTGGAAATGTACAGCCTTTAGTTTTTTTTTTAAGATAAAATTTGAAAAGGTTTACACTATAATATGTAGTTTTGCGACTAAACTGTGCACTGGGGTCATGTAGCATCAATATTGTGATCAGTTGCACTTTATAATAATTTGCATATTTTGTCAGTGCATCAGAATGTCCGTTTCTTTTTCTCCACAGTGTTGAATAATTAATCTTCCTTTTTTTCTTTTAAGAACAAATATTTAAAAATTCGAAACTTTTTTTTGGTACGTCTTCTAATACACCGACGTTAACAGACCTGAACGTCACGCTGCAGATCTTTATCGGTGCGTTTGAGCCATTTTGCGTGGCGCTAATTTCAGCTCGCTGACTGTCGTCTTTCTTCTTGTCTTTATTCGTAGGGAACTGATGGAGAGGTGAAGGAGGAGGTAATGACGTCATCGTCTCTGTAAATGTTTTCAAATCAGAGGGTTTTTGTTTGCTTTTTGTCAAGTTCACCGTCTGTTACCTGTGCTCACCTGTCTGTAAAACTGTGTGTGTTTTGTCTTGATAGCCTCAGAGACGGTCTGCCAGGTTATCTGCAGTAAGTACCACTTTCTTTTTTGTACATGTTTTTTTTTTTTTTTTTCCTCATGTCATGGTTTAATTCGCATGTACCACAGGAATTGGCTGAGGCGTGCATTTTTTAAAGAAATTTATTAACTAATGCAGTCATACTTTAAAAAAAAAAAAAAAATCTGTTCATAGTTACAAATTTACCAAAAAAAACCCACAACTTGTTCACAAATCGTAAGCGCCTCTAAAACAACCGCTGACGCTGGAAACTCCTGCAAAGGTTAAATCACCGTCTCCGCACTTCAAGTAAACTTCACCCTATCAGCACTGTTTTAAAAGCTGTTACTATAGAAACAATAACATGTTCGAATATATACAAAAACCTGTGATTTGCAGCTGCTGTTATAGAAAATTTAATCAGCTTCTTCTGACCAATCAGAATCCAGAGTTGAACAGTGATGTGGGGTAAAGACATGTAAAAAAAAAAAACTCAATATGGAGTCATTAAAAAGTTTAAAGGCCGTGACATTAGATTCCACATTTGCCCTGTTGATTTGTGTGGTCACGTGACGGAGGCTCTCGTTAACGCTGCTGGTGAAACGTGGACAGGTGGAAAGTTCTCTCCAACCTGTTGATTGGTGTCCGGCCTGGCCGCCGACATGGCCGCCGCCACCACCACGGCTTCCTCTCCGTGATCACTGCAGTGCACTGGATGAGACTCCCGCTGATGTTCAGCTACCTCTGTAATGACACTTTGTGCTGAATAAATGAATTGGTTTTGTTGCCCTTAGAAACCGACTCCTCCTAAACCTGAACCCAAACCCAAGAAAACACCTAAGGTAAGAACCAAAGTGTGGACTTTCCTGCCAAATTTCCTATTTTTATACACACACACACACACACACACACACGCTGTTGTTGCGGTGTCATGTCAGAGACAGTTATGTCCTCTGTCTCATCAGACGTTCACAGAACTCTCCTTACTGACTTACACTCACCTTTCCTGATCTCTTTGTTCCTTTGTAGTTAATTTTTCAAATAATTATTTGTTCATGCGACTGGCTGTTTTGTTTTTTTTGTTTTTTTTTTCTTATTGTGTGTTTCTTTAAACTTTGAACATTAAAAAAAAGTAATATCCTGTTAAATCTCTCAATCCCCCTCAGAAAGAGAAGGAAGTGAACGATAAAAAGGAGGACAAAAAGACAAAGGCAAAGAACGAGGAGACCAAGGAGGAGAACCAGTCAGAAAACGGAGAGACCAAGACTAATGAGGTACACACACACACACACACACACACACACACACACGTAAATACATTAATATCGCCCTTAGTTGTTTTTTCTTTTTTTTAACTTCTTTCTGCAGAATTGTATAACTGCATAAATTAAAACTAAATTTAATATGTTTTGTTTTGTTTTAATTATTTTAAAAGCCACTTGGACTATAAACACACTTATAACCCTACAGCTGAGTGTGTAACATCACTTTCATCAGTGCAGTAAACCTAAAATGAGCAAGCTCTGGAACTGATGGGTCGGTCTCAGATAACGAGCTTTGAATATTTATTTTTCAGCCCTTGACACTGCAGTGATGACACAATTTAACAATTCCTGTCACTTGTTTTGAGTCAGGACTGCCTGTAGAAGTGATTAGAAACCAAATATGTTTTTATTCCTCATAATAAAGAGAGATTTGAATAACACATGCTTCACTAAAGCACATTTTCTGTAACATATTCGTCCAACATGGACTGAGCTGCGGCTGATTTAGCTAGACAAACCCCGCCCACACCGACTGATTGACATCTTTCTACAGATTATTGCAAGACCAAATATGAGACCATCACAGAGGATTTGTTGGAAAATTGCTTTTTGGCCATTACAGAAATACAGTAAGATGTAACATTTGAAACTGAATGAGTAATATGGGCTTCTGTCACTCCATTTAAGGAGAATAAACAAAACTATAAAACATGTATGAGACCGATAATGGCAGTAAGCTAAAATCCAGAGTGATTAAATAAGGTAAGTAAACCTGAAAGATGTACAGTGGATCAGTTTTTATTCTTTTACTCACAAATCAACACCTCTGCTGTGAGACTCTTGTTGGCTGCCTGCGATACACTTCAAATTGGACATGAATTAAAAAAAAATCTAGTGCAAATGATAAAACTTCCTGTTGGTGGAACGGGAAAAAAATTAGGTCAAGCCTGCAATCCAAAATATGGGGGAGTTTGGAATGGGTTGAATATTATGGCTGAGAGGGATGTTAAAGCTACAAACGTCAGACTTCAAGCTTCGAACATATCGTAGCTGATCGACTACATTTTAGGTAAGGAGTAAATTTCAGCGTTGGCCAACCCGTTCCTTCGAGAAGTTTCATTCGTCTGTGTTCGGAACGACGTGGACGGTTTGAAAACTAAGGAAGATCTCGAACGTGTCAGAATGTCGGACCAGGACGGCGGAGCAGAAGATGATTTATTGAACAGAATGCCAAAGTAGTGAAGGTTGAATTTATGAAAATGCATCTTGACACGAAGCACAGCTCTGATTGGTGCAGGTGATCCAGTCTGGCCTATGATTGGTCCATTTCTGTCGCCATGCAGGTTGAGAAGACTCCAGAGGCAGAGCCGGAGCCAGAGAAGGAGGAGACTAAGGCCGAGTAGCATCCCACCCGTCCATCCATCCATTTTTTTTTCTTCTTTCTTTCCCCATCAGTCCGACCTATTCTTCCTTCTCTCCATCCCTCCTCCCTGTCCCTTTTTCTTTTCCCTTTTTTTCCAGCAGGTTCCGAGCCCCAGACGGACCCCTCTCTCCACAAACCATCACCAGAGGAATATTTTTATCAACAATTTTGTAAATACTGGTTCAGGTTTTTAGCACAAAAACGCAAAGGCGAATGAAGGGGGTTTTCAGATGGGGTTCTTCTAAGTTTTCCCCAATAGAGCGGTGCGCAGAGGCGGTGCTTCAGTTTTGTCCTTGCTCTTGTGTTTTTTTTTTTTTTTTTTTTTTTTTCCCATTTAATTTGTGTTTTTATTTTGTTTTAACGGACGGTCCTGTATCTCGAGGTGTTGATCCTGCATTGCTGGCTGGCTGGTTTTCTTTCTGTGTGCGTGTGCGTGTGTGTGTGTGTGTTAGTTAGAGAATATGTTCTTATCTTGGAGGTTCTGCCCAGTTTGCTGTTCATTTGAAAATTTTTCTTTTAGAAAAGAACGGTATAAAAGCTCTAGATGTTAGTGCCCCACGCTTTGGGATATGTCTCGGCACCAAAACGATGCGATGAAACAAAGTAAATCTGGTAAACTGGGATTGTTTTGGGTTTGGGGCGGGAGTTGCATCGTTGTGGGATATAAATTTTTTTTTTTTTTTTTTTTTTTTTTTTTTTTTTTTTTTAAATTGTGGGGTTTTAAAAAGAAATCAGATGTTTTGTGAAGTTTTTTTAAACACTGAATTCATTTGTGAAAAAAAGTAGCGTGCCCTGAATCTCACTCAATAAAACCATCATTGGAGTTTTCCTCAAAAAAAAAAAAAAGAAAAGAAAAGAAGTATGATGACTCCTGTATTTCATTCTATACTCTTTAGGTTTTATTTGTTTTTCCAGCCTTGACCTTAAAGGGGTATGGAAATAATTTTATAAAACAAGACTTTATAGATAACTATCCGGTGGTATAGATGTAACATCACAGAATGCATTGTGACCAGACAAAATGCACTTTCCAGAAGAGCACAAAGAATGTAGTTATACATATAAATATAAACAAATTTTTGCAATAAATTCTTATGCAGTCAGTCCCTCAAAGTGTAAGAATTGTCAAATTGTAAAGAAAATAAGTCTTTTAACAGTTAAATGGGTGAAGATGATTAAGTTTTTTTTTTTTAATTAATCGAGCCTGCCCCCATTTCCACTACTGTACAAAGCTCCACCCCCCAAAACTTATTGTGGTTCAACTAGAGTTAGCATTACCAAGGATTGTCAGACATTCAACTACTTGAAAGCCAAGTTACAACTGCTTAAACATTCTGTATCTCCTCAAAATGATTTATGAGGATGTGTAGGGCATGTCTCTAAAATGGCTGACAAGATCCCAATCCACATACGAACAAACATTCCTGACGTGTTTCCAAACTGGATGTTTTTTTCCAGCTATGTAATGCACTTGTTCTGAGACAATAGTTTAAACTATTAATTATGGTAATTCCTTCATAACATATTTGTTATATGTTACAATTCCTTTTTAATAGCTATAAGAACTCTATAATAAATATAACAGCTTCGTTAATGGTGAGCTCCGGACCCTGGCTATGCTTCGCAGATCCCAGAGGTTTCCGAACCCTGCTTTGAGAACCAGTGCATTAGATATTATCATGAGTAAGTACAAACAAAAATGAGAACTGTGGGAGTCAGCGGGCTTGGTCAGATTCCTGTGGGAGAAAGCGAAATTTGTCAGAATTCCCCTGGCAGTGGGTGGGATTCCTGTAGGAGAGGGGTCAGAATTCTAATGGGAGCAAACGTTTGGTCAAAATTCCTGTGGGATTGATTGGGATTAATCAAAATACCTCAGGGAGTGGGTGGGATTGATTATAAAACTCAGGGATTGGGTGGGATCGGTCAGAATTCCTCTGGTGGTGGGTGGGATCGGTCAGAATTCCTCTGGTAGAGGTTGGGATCGGTCAGAATTCCTCTGGTAGAGGGTGGGATCGGTCAGAATTCCTCTGGTGGTGGGTGGGATCGGTCAGAATTCCTCTGGTGGTGGGTGGGATCGGTCAGAATTCCTCTGGTGGTGGGTGGGATCGGTCAGAATTCCTCTGGTGGTGGGTGGGATTGGTCAGAGTTTCTGCAGGAGCAGGTGGATGGTTAAAAACAATCCCACACACCTCTAAACCAGGTTTAATAAGATTAAAAAATTTTCTGTGAATTCCATGGATTCACCCAATCCGTGACCAAGTAAATTTTTTTTTGAACTGACAAATCTGCTGATGCAGCACTTCTCAAGATTCTCAATTTCTCAACTCAGTGTTTGAACCCGAGCTACAATACAGATGTTAATAAGTTGAATATTGAGCCTGACTGGTACCTAAACCTGCCTGAGGGGATACAAAAGAGGCTGCAGGCAGTTATAAAGTTAGGAAAATATTTTCATTTATTATTATCATTTATTTCAATTATTTTTCAATGTGTTTCTGTATGCAAACTTTTGCACATGACTTCTCTACAACCGTAGCAAGTTAGAAGCAGTGTATTGCAAACTCCAGTTAAAATGTGCAAATGTGCTTTTAAAATGCAAATGAGATGTACAGTGTGTCATTTTGAATGACAAAAAACTCACCTGAAATGTATTTAGACGCAGTGCCTTGTATGCTACATGATACCATGAAAAGACAACTTTACAACATTTAAAACATCAGAAATTAGGAACTAAGAACTAGTCTTATACACTGCCTGTCCAAAAAAAAGTCCTGGATTTAACAAAGCAGATAGGTAAGAGCCTCTCATTGGATAATTACTGCATGGATGATTATGTTTCAGTTGGCAACAAGTTATTTAACCCTAACTGATGCAGTGAGTAGCTTCTCATTTCTTAAACAACCATGTAGGAAGACACATCCTGTGGTCATGGAAAAGATGCTAATCTGTTTCAGAAGGGTCAAATTAATGGCATGCATCAAAGAAAACATCTAAGGAGTTGCTGAAACTACTAAAATTGGGTTAAGAACTGGAAAGATAGTGGGGAACATCATCTTCACTGAAGAAATGTGGTCTGAAAAAAATCTTGAAAGATCGTGTGGAGGGAACTCAAGGGATTGGGAGTAAACAGCTGTGTAGCCTTAAGAAAACCACTGATCAGTGAGAATAATCGGGAAAAAAGGCTTCAATTTGCTAGGGAGCATAAAGATTGGACTCTGGAGCAATGGGAGAAGGTCATGTGGTCTGATGAGTCCAGATTTCCCCTGTTCCAGAGTGATGGGGCATC
>JAQQZU010000017.1:14421216-14436579 GCA_030068025.1 Parauchenoglanis punctatus
CTCTGCAGCGCCATCATTGGTAGACAGAAGGTGACGAACACCGCGATGTACCTATGGACTCCCAAAAGTAGAAACAGGAAGACATAGAAGAAGAAACACACACACAGCAAAACAGCTTTCACGTAACACTGGCTACTTTAAAGAATCTAAACTATGAAACATTTTTGTTTACCACATGATTACATGTATTTTCATGTGTATTATTTCATAGATTTTGATGTCTTTACTATTGGTCTACATTTTAAACAAATAATCAAAATAAAGAAAAACCTATGAATAAGTAGGTGTGTACAAACTTTTTACTGGTACTGTGTATGTAATAATAGATTTAATTTATTAAATAATTATAAATATAATTATTGTAATAACTATACTGATCATGCATCAACATTTGGTAAACTCATATGAAAGCAGACAGCTGCAGCTTCAAAAAACAGATAGACAATGAGACCATCTGTGCTTTTCAAGTTTCAGTATTTTAAAATACTGAGTCCTTACCTTTACTGCTAATGCTAGCTAGCTAAAATTAGCTAACCTGAGAGGATTTCTAGGGGGATTTTAAGTCTCAGTGTAGCTGTGAAAACAAATAAACTCAAAACAGGTCAGAATTAATAATCAGGGGATTACTATTCAAACAGTATAAATACTGTGCATCTCTCTGTCAGGTTCAGTACATGCAACCACAATCATGGGAAGACTGCTGACTTGACAGCTGACCAGAAGATGATCATTGACATCTGGGGATCACTGCTGAGAAAGCTGGCTGTTTGCAGACTTCTGTTAATATCGAACCATATTAACAGAAATTTGACTGGAATGGAAAAGTGTGGTAGGAAAAGGTTCACAAACAACAGGGATGAAAAGAATAGTCGATTAAAGAATTTTGGAGCACTTCACAAGGAGTGGATTGAAACTGGTGTAAGTACATCAAGAGTCACCACGTTCAGGAAAGGGGCTACAATTGTTGAATTCCTAATATCAAGCCACTCCTGAACCAGAGACGACATCAGGAGCATCTCATCTGGGCTAAGGAGAAAACGAACTGGACCAAAGATCTCTCTTTTTTTAGACGAAAGTAAATTTTGCATTTCATTTGGAATGCCTGTGGTGTCAGAACGTATCCAGAGAGGGCCAATGTGGATGCAGGTTTTCATTCCGACCAAGCAGAAGCTACACCTGAGTATTTTGAAAGCCAAGATCAACTGATTATACAGGTGGAATGTGTGCCTCCTGCTTGGTTGGAATGAAAACCTGTACCCACAGTGGCCCTTTCCGGATAAGGTTTGACACCCCTGTCCTAGAGGCAGAGAATCCAAGGTGCAGTGTGAAGTATTGCAGTCAGTCATGATTTGTGCCATGTCATCTGCTGCTGTTGCTCGAATGTATTTTATCAACTCCAAAGCTTTATGGAGATGCTGAGTTTCTTTTCCAGCAGGACCCACAATGCCAAAACTACTACCAAGTGGTTTGCTGACCATGATATTACTATGCTTGATTTGCCAGCCAACTCGCCTGACCTGAACCCCGTAGATAATCTATGGGGTATTGTCAAGCGGTAGATGAGAAACAACCGACCGAAACATACAGATGCTTTGAGAGCCACTGTTAAAGCAAGTTGGGCTTCAATAACACCTCAGCAGTGCCACAAACAGATCGACTCCATGCCACATCGGATTGATTCAGTAATTTGTGGTAACGGAGCCAAAACCAAGTACTGACTGTGTAAATGAACATACTTTTCTATGGCAGTTGGCAATCTCAGCATTTGACTGCGATAGTCACATAACATGCCAAAAAATATCTGCAGGGGTTTTATTTGCTCACCTCTTTACAAATGAATGTTTTTAATTTTCCTCATTTATTTGCAAACATATTTCACATGATGTGAAAATTATGTCACCATCGGCATTGACGCCATGCTCTCCTCCAACTGGCTGAAAATAGGTGCTTCTGCCAAGATGGCTACCACTGAGGTTGAGAAATATCACCATTTGGACTACACCATCTGGGTATTCTTAGTGCATTGCATGTTGACATACTTCTCAGTATGAATGCACTCATGGAGTTTTGTGGGCATCACTAAGCACAAATCAGTTGTGCCACTCGTGTGCCTGGACATTTATGGGTGATTGCCATTTATTAACATGCACATGCGAATAACGAAGAAAATCGGCATTTATGAAACATTTGTAAATACTCATAACTTTACTCAGAGATTGATGAATGCAGCACATTGTTGTGCAGTATTCATGAAACAATTTGCATCCTATTATCACATTCACTTCAAGGTAAAAAGAGAAAAAAATGGTACCCAAAAACTAAGTGCTTTGTTCTCTGACCGGAAGATGTTCAGAAAACACAGTTACAACTATACCTGACTGTTAGAGTAATACTGGCAACTACTTCCAAAAATGATCAACCAAATAGAATGAGCATATCATAGAAAGGTCTTGATTTGGTGGAGGATCCTTATGTTCCATTGGCAAAACCTGAGATGATGGTAATAGAATGGGGGAAAATAGTTCACTTGTGTTCTCAAAGTAACCCACAAGACTGATGAAGTCCTGCTGAGGTAAAGGGTGCATTTAAGGGTTGGGTCGGATCTCAGCATAGTTCTTGACTATCTGTGAGAAACGCACCACATTCATGTGGCTGGGTTTCCATTTTATGTCATCCCACAGGTATTCAGGTGAGAGCAGTTTGGTAGGTTTGTTGTACAGGAAGTACTTGTTCAGGTGAGATTCCTCCTGCCATGCCGCTTCGATCTGATTGGCTCGGTCCACGTCCAGCTGCATTCGGCAAGTCTTCGCCAGCTTGAGTACATTGTTGAGGCGCCCTCCGATCACGGCCCCTCCGTAGTAGTAGTCTCCTTCATCATAAGGTATGTAGGCCTGAGATTCGGGACGCCGCTCATATGGGAAATGTGTTCGACGTGATTCAAAATACCAGGCGTGCAGCACACCAACAAGGTCGCCTAGAGACTCCGCCCCCCAGTGAGCGTAGAATTTGGAGTCGACGTCGAGGCTGAATATGTAGTCTGCCTTGTTGATTAGTTCCTCTTGAATGAGCTTCTCAATCCTCTCCATTCTGCGTAGCGAGATTTCCTGCCAGCGGTTTGAGCTTGCTGTTTTTATCACAGTCATTTGACACCCCTCCCTCAGCTTTATCACTGGAACTTGATCTGGAAGATCTGTAAACAGGTAATAATGCACTCGGTAACCAACCATGTAGTGCTGCTCGGCTGACTCTAGGAAGTCCTTCAGGAAACGCACATACCTGCAGGAAAATTGATTATTTCATTCAGTTTGTTAATGATGAAGCAGATTAAACCACTGAAGTTTTTTATTAGCAAGCTGATACTGTAAATGAATCATGTAGGAAACATAAATATAAGGAGGAACAGAGAAACAAATGGCCATTATTGTACACATGTGAAACAAAGATTTAGTCATCATTCTGTTTAACATGATCTCACAGTTAGAAATTCATAACAACTTGCATGATTCAATTCGTATGGAGAGTTTCAAGCACTAAGCTTATGGTTAGATATGGGTTTAGCATTCACATGTGTTCTTATCACTCAAGTCAACCATCCATTATCCAGTCTTTCAGTTCACCCAGTTTTTCCTTTATAATACTTGTAAAAAGATAAGGGCTTGCTGAAGGAGAGTTTTATTTCTCTTTTGCCTACAGACTTGATAACTAACCGGTACATTGATGTCCACAATAAAGTTTTTATTCTCATCTTGATGAACATTATAGTATAATACAAATGTCTGAAATGAAGATGCCTTTAAATGAAGTATTACTACATCATGACCCTCAGTGTACTCACACAATATTTTGCAAGCAGTAAGTGTAATAACGTACTTCCCCAGAGCAAAGACAGTGGTTGCAACGGTGATATTCTGTCGTTTGTAGATGTTGTCAATCATCTTCATATCAAATGATTTGTCCCACACAATCGGAGCTAACCACGCAGTCACCGTGGGAACATCTGGCCGACTGACAACACACAGACACACACGATAGCATTCACGTACATGTACGTAAATGATTGAAGCCTAAGTTCAATCACATTCATTGCTTTAATAGGAACAAAGCTTCTGACTTTGTGTGAACATTTGGTTGTTGCCAGTGCAGAATGACGGGGTGGCCTGTGTCCAAACCTGAAATACGATTGACTACCCTTGAACTATTATATAAGGAAGGCTGGTTCTGCCACATTGCTTACTTGCAACTTTATTTCTCACAACTGCAACTTTTTCTCTCTCACAAATTCTAACTTTATTTTTCGCAATTCCACCGTCTCATGATTCATATAGCTGTTTTGTAACAGCCAATACGTAGACACACGTACATTAGCAGACAGGAGCGAAGGCAATAATGGTGGAGTCTGCCTTGTCCAACGATTTTAATCTTTCCAGTTGTGTGTGTGTGTGTGTGTGTGTGTGTGTGTGTGTGTGTGTGTGTGTGTGTATGTGTGTGTGTAAGTGAGTGAGTGGTAGCCTACATCGAAACTTGTGATGCAATGACCTGGTTTGAAATGAAACGTCACCGCTGTTGATGTGTCGATTACTTGTTTGGTAGAAATGAAAGCTGCGTTGCTGGAAGGCTCTAAGTGTTAATCTGATATGTTCACAGATGGCTGAAGTTTGCTGGTATTCAACCTTCAGAGCTGACAGCATGCTGTGTCATGCTATTACCGCGTACATTGCGATCCTGTGTGTGTGAGTGTGTGTGTGTGTGTGTGTGTGTGTGTGTGTGCTTGTACTGCTTACCTTTTCCTGTAGGGAGTGTAGTTAAGATAATGTAACCTGTAAAGGGAATCGAACCCATCACACTCATTAACTGTTGCACAATGAATGCATTTAATTAGATAAGCTAATGCAGAGGCTTCAGTTTTACCGCATAAACACACGTTTCATTTCCTCAAGTGGTATGATGACACATACCTGCAGCTCAGTGTCTCAAGCACTTGGTTTTAAAGTGTGTCTTGGATCACAAGCAGATAGTGATAAATACAAGTGTAAATGACGAATTCGTTCTGGAATGCATTTGAGAACATTTTTTTGTAGAGTAAACACTAACGTATCCTGACAAGGAAGTAACAGAAAAATATGCCACTAGTGCAGGATGTGGTGGTTGTTGCATTGCATTTTTTATGTTGACGACGTCTACTGTTAGTTTAATATATTCACATTTATGTCATTTGGCAGACGCCCTTATCCAGAACGACTTACATTGACATTTATACAATTGAGCAGCGCAGGGTTAAGGGCCTTGCTCAAGGGCCCAGCAGAGATAGCTTGGCAGTACTGGGATTTGAACTCACAACCATCAGATCACTAGTCCAGCTTCACAGCTGGACAGCTTCACCACGGAGCTACCACTTATATGTACATGTGTTTTATTTATTTTAAGACGTACATGTCTAACTCTTCTTCTCTTCTTTGCTATGTCTTTGGATCCATAGAGAACCTGTTTTTGATACCCGCATTCCTCAGCCATCCTATTAGCATTTGATTTTTGTATAAAAGCAGTTATCGTAGCAAATCTAAGAAACAGCATGGGTCAAGACACAGAATTGTTCTTTTACAAGAGTAATCCATTAACTCATATAGGCATATGTCAAAACAGGGATCTTATTTTGACTTTACTCATTTGGCTGCTGCTTTTATCCAGCTGCTCAGTTGAGGGTTCAGGGCTTTGTTTAAGAACTCAGTAATGGCTGCTCAACAGTTCTAGGATCTTCTGATCAGTATCCCAATGCCGTAACTTAACATCTCTTCTACACCTGTATAATGTAAGTATTTCTAATTCCTCTAGCAGGAATTCCTTTTTTGTCCACTCGAGGTCACTTCCTAAAGCCATGCGAGTGATTTGTGTTCCTCACCACTACCTCTCCGCCTATATTATTATTAAACATATTTGTTAATTATAATACATTGTATTATCTAAATCCTAGGTGTCTCACAGGTCAAATGACACTGCAGTTTCTGTTGCTGAGATGCTTCAGGATGAGTTACATCACACCATGTGTGAAACATTAATCTAAAAGAAATGAGACACTGCTCACTTTCCGCCTCAAGGTCGGGTGGAAACACCGTATAGACTGTATCATA
This sequence comes from Parauchenoglanis punctatus, assembly GCA_030068025.1. NCBI lineage: Eukaryota > Metazoa > Chordata > Actinopteri > Siluriformes > Auchenoglanididae > Parauchenoglanis > Parauchenoglanis punctatus. Next base: position 14,427,342 of record JAQQZU010000017.1, read on the forward strand.
ACTGAAGCAAGCTCGCAAACCAGGTTAAAAAAGACCTTCTTAGGCTCAATCAGTTTGGTTCGCAGGTGTTTTTGAGTTGGTACATGATTTACACAGCGGCAGCTTTTTGGAGCGCGAGTGACCTGCTCGATACAATGGGAGTGACAGAATGATAGTGTGTAGCTCAGCTACTTGTTGACTTTTTGTAATCTGAAGCGTAAAGAACACTCATTTTAAATCGTACGTCAAACGGAATGATATCACGGTCCAGCTCACTGTCCAGCGATTAGAAATCAACACTACACAGAAAACCTGCATTCTAGTCATGATGAACATTTAAACACTCTGGTTTGAATGAGTTATGAGGACCTTATTACATTTATTTACTGAGTAAGTCATAGTGATTTTTGTGGAATTCAAGTTTTGAGGTAATTCTCGTAAATGGTAACTGCCTCAGTGTACTACAACTATTACTACTGCTACTACTACTACTAATAATAACAATGATAATATTATGAATAATAACATTGACATACCAGAGGAGTATAACGATGATTAGTATAAGAAACAGATGTAAGTATTGTCCTAACCGCATTGTCAGGTTCCTCATGTTGACCTTCTACTTTCCTCTCCAGTTCAGGAGTGGCAGAGAGGGTGAGAGGGCGAGAGAGAGAGAGAGAGAGAGGGCGAGAGAGAGAGAGAGAGAGGGAGGGAGAGAGAGAGAGAGAGAGAGAGAGAGAGAGAGGGCGAGAGAGAGAGAGGAAGGTGTGGCCTCATGCTGGTTAAGTTTTGTAAGAAACCCTGACACAATGATCTGCCTTAAACTCCCACTATTGTCCATTACTGCACTATTGATGCAAATGCACATGTAATGAGTCATATATTAAAGCTCGCTTTTAAAAACATGAATAACATTTTAGAACAAATTTATTTTTTAAATGATAAAATTCTCTTTTTAAATAAAGTCTTATGCACCTTTTTAAATAAAGTCTTATGTCTTATGCACATTGACGCATTTTTATCTTAAATATTTACATCGTGTTCATTAGTGGAGGAAAAAGCTCATTTTGTTTTCTTTTCCAAAAGAGAATTATTAACATGCACTCAAAGAAAGGAGATGAATGAATAGCAGACTTTTTAGAATGTGCTTAAGTTGAATAAAGCATCACGGAGGACTCTCTCTCCACTCACTCGCCGTGACGTACGCGCTCTGGGTGAACGCTTTTGATCTCGTTCCAGTTTTCTCGTCTTGCTCTTGCCTGCCCTCATTCAGTTAATCGCCTGTGACTTTGAGATAACTCCTAGATTACAGCTTCGTTTGTTTGCTAATTCTAATAAAGCTCTGTCTACCCCACCTGCATCTGTCTCTGCCGTCATGACAATATGTACATTAGATAAGACAGAAGCATACATAAGATTTCTGCTTTCATAGCGATTTCTGTGTCAGAAATTGTGGTTATATGTCGAGCACCTTTTTTAAAAAATTTTTTTAAGTCTGCATGGTTTCCTGTATAAAAGGAAGATAAATCCTGTTTATTTACATAGAATAATTTAAATCTTGTTGCAAACTGGGAGGAGTTTTTTATTAATAATATGTATTGTTTATAAGAGAATCACCTTGAATAAAAAACAGAAATACATCCATTTGTTCGTCTGTTCAAATGTAGAACAGCAGCGTGAGACAGAAAATGGTCACTCTTCGCAGAAACCATTAGAACCGCATAAGCATCCGTGCTGAAATGAAGCCACAAACAAACACATTTGTGAAACATTCACACTGTTAAAAAAAAAAAAAAAAAGCTATGCCATATTAGCATTTTGGAATTTCCGACAGAGTAATCATAATTTTACAGACAGAAACACTTTAATTTTCAGATTTTTTACAGCGAGGGGACCTGAGTGTTCGGACACTTCTGTGTATGTTGTTTAATACTTTTTCAGGATTCAGACACTGTAAAGACTACACACAAAAAAGAGTTCTAGATAAAATACTGCAAAAAAGTGGTACATTTATGTCATTTGGCAGACGCCCTTATCCAGAGTGACTTATATATATTTATACATTTATACAACTGAGCAGTTGAGAGTTAAGGGCCTTGCTCAAGGGCCCATCAGCGATAGCTTGACAGTGCTGGGATTTGAACTTACGACCTTCCGATCACTAGTCCAACGGCTTAACCACTGAGCTATTAAATCAGCTCCAAAAGGAGCTGTAGCACAAACATCTCCCAATACAGTTGCTCTGATAAAATACAGATGGATAGGTGATGGAAAGCTTCAGTTACACAGAGAGCAATGCAATAAGCACCCAGTTGCACCACAATAATCTCAGTTCCTACATCTCGCCCTAAACTGCACTGCTAACAAAGGCGGAAAAGAAGAACATTTAGGCAAATCGTCTATTCAAAACATACAAAACTAAACAGACCACGTTGGCTGCATCCTTTTTGCTTAAAGTCAGAAAGACACGACTGGGGCATCACACATCATCAGAGAAAACGGGGATGGAGTGAGGTACTGAAGTCCCATTGGACATTATGGAGGGATTCGAAGAGCGAATTTGAACCACAATGCTGTGAAAAGCTGATTTCTTCTTAATATAGATGTTTGTATCATAAACCGGACAACAACATGGGACCTCACTCTTAGAGGGCTGTTTATAAAAAGGTAGATGAATGTGCTTCGTACAGCCACTTCCTTTTATGTGCAGGTGCATTCAAAGCTGCAAAACCAAACTCTCGTCTATCTCTAACTCATCCTTCATTAATATGGCTTTCATAATGCCCTGAAGCAAAACTATCTTTTTCCCAGCATTTCAAATATGACCAGTTCCTGTTAACTACGCGCTGTCATCAGTGTTATACTGACAACAAAAATAAACACACACCTTCAGTGGAAAGGTCCTGAATCCTCGCTACCTCTTGCGTTGAGCAGGTGTCAAAAAGTTGGATTATTTTCACAAGATAATGATGGCATTTCTGTGTACTGAGAAGTTAACAACAATCCCAATTACGAGAAATGTGAAGAGGTATCTAAAACCTTGCATGGAGGGGCAACATATCAAAAGATTTACGTATGTGCAACTATAGCAGTTTAACTCAAGGATGGACAAGACGAGCCATTTGCCAGCCACTTCGAGGTTCATCCTTGTTGTCTTGTGAACCGTTAGGCAAGAAGTCACTCATTAATTATCGATTCAGCGGAAATGAAAGCTAATAAAAACCAGTGAATTTCAGCACATGGCGTTAATGTTAATATTCCTGAGTATCTCTTGGATTTTAGACCCATCGAATCTGTCATGTCAGTCATTTTTACAAACTAGACATACATGATAAGGTCTAAAAATATAAAAATATAAAATAAAAATGTCATCTAGGACTACTAATGCCTACTCAAACACTTTCCTCAGCTGACTTGTTGATCATGTTTATATTGCACACACTCTGCTTAGACAAGGATGTTAGACAGGATATACTTTGATGTTCAGTACACACCCCTCCAAACTGGTTACAGTGATCCACCACATTTTGTAATCAGAACCTGCAAACAGAATCACCCCCCCATCAAACTGCAAAGGACAACTCTTCCTTTGTGCTTACTAACATGCTCACTCCGGCGGTGATCTCTATCGCTGATGGAAAATAAGGTTATTTTCCATTTAAAAAATAAGGTTTTTCTATAGTTTCTATTGCTGGCCATCCACCATGTGTGGTGTCTCAAACCTCCCACCATATTTCCCTCCCTATTGTTCTTCTGATCCACAAAGCAGGAGGCATGGCCACGTATCTCCCGTGGTATCTCCTGGATATTCATTTCAATACAAACATTTTATTCTTGTATAGTGGTTATTTTATTATTTTTATGTAAGTCAAGTTTTCACTGAAATTTCTAGTTAAAATTCTAAACATAAAAAGGATAAACTTTGAGGCAGATCATTCAATGAGACTAATTTAATTTACAGTGACGCACCTGTATGTACATATACCTTGCCTTTGTAGTGTTTCCTGTATAAACACTCATTTCCCCTACATATGTAGTTAAACCTACTGTACTGATTCTTAAATCTGTGCATTAGACTTTCAATTAATGATCTTACAGCATATCCTGTTATAATTATTACAAAAGAGTAGTTCAGGGAAAAAAATGACCTGGAAAACATTGAGCTACAGTAGAGCTTTCTTCTTCACCAACTTCTCAATCACGACGCTGGGCACAACATTAATTCAACACCAACGTTTTACGTTTAAATTAAACGTTTAAACGTTTAAAACGTTTAAATCAGATCAGACTGACTCTAATGTGAACACTAATGGCGAGTTCTCGGTGAATTAGTGTTCTTAGATTTTCTGTAGAATTTCTGTAGTTTCTGTAAAAAAAAAAAAAAAAAAAGATGTTGAAACAACAGAACAAGGAAATGTTCAGCAATAGTGGCTGGTGGTTTTTAAAATATGGGAAGCCCAACTGTCTGTTTTGCAGTCAACATTAAGTTGTTCTTCATTTTGCTGCCTGATACTGCATTTAGGAGTTGAAATGAAATAATGAATATGAGTTTAAAGTGCAGACTTTCAGCCTTAATTTACATCCAATGGTGTGAATGGTGAACTAGTAGAGTTGGATCAGGACTCGACACAGTCCCCGGGGCAGACCTAGGACCTGCCGGAGAGGTTATATCTCACAGTTGCCTTTGGAACATCTGGCGATCCCTCAGGAGGAGTCTGGAGGAACCTTCTCGGCCTGTTGGCAGCATGACCCCATCACAAAATCACAGCTTGTTAATCATGTTCTTAACGTTTCTCAAATGACCAAGTACTACAGACTAATACAGATCATATTTCCTCTTGGTTACACTCACCCATGCTTTTCATTCCTATTTAGTTTTCTTTGTTTATCTGATAAGCTTCTTATCGTGTATAGCCTGTTGTTTGTTCAGTGCACCTAGTTCTTCTTTTGTTCCACCAGTGATACTTCCTTTGATTTCCTTTTTGTTTTTCACTTTGTAAATAAAAAAGTACACATTTGCTTCCACTTTCCATTGCATTTCACTTTTCATTCAGATCCCCATTTAATGCGTTCTTTCGGTAAGAGATTTTACACAAAGCTATCGTTTAGACATATAAATGATGCAGCAGGTGTCTAGGTAACATGATCTCGGTTAGAAATATGTTGAAGCAACAGAACGAGGAAGTGGTTTTACAATTCCACTTCTCCACAGATGTAACACAATGCCACTATGAGATGCTCCAGATCTCTGTACTTACAGTATAGTCAGATTCAGACCTGGTAGGAAAGACCTATGCTGGAAGGGTTTTTTGGTGAATTCTGCTCCAACAGTACCTCAGCTTTCACTAACTGGTCTTACTTAGAGATATGGGCCATTTTTTAAGAGTATTTTTATTATTCCTTATTACTTTTGTTTGCACCTGCCCACAATGTTTTCTAACCGATTTCATTGTTTCTTTTTTTTCCTAAAATATTAAATCTTGCTGATTCATTTAAAACATCACTACCGTGACCAGGTAGTTTCTAAGGATGGATGAATGTACATTGTGAATGCATGTTAATTAGTGTGGACTTTGGTTGTCCTGGTAAGAACATGGGAACAGAGATGTTTTCAAGTAAAAAGGTCAAGTCCTGAGTCAACAGAACCTACGTGAGGAGTATATGAGAACTTGAACATATCCATCTGATACACCTGAGGAAAGACCATTGTCTTTCCTCATTAAACCATTAAAATTCAAAACATTCATCTGCCTCAGATGCTGCTGCTGCAATGTAGGAACATGCTTTTTTATTTAATTTTTATTCATTCATTTGTGCAGTATTATACCCACCTTCTTTTTATACCAAATACCATCTCCTTCAGTGTATATTTGTGGTCATCTGGAGTCAGAACATCATGATCCATCCGAAACGAAGGGTCGAGAAGAGAAGACTGTCTCCAAAAGGCAGTTCTCTAGGAAGGTGGCCTGAATCTTCCACTCTCACATTTAATGACATCCTCTGGAAATGACACTTAAATGATGCTGTTAAAGTTTTCACTACACCAGTGGAGAGTGTTCACCATTGTGGTGAGGCTGCTGAGAGACGGAACACAGGGAAGAGAAACACTGAGAGTCTGTTTTCTGCAGTTGCTCTGAATAGATCTCCTGTTTCCTCCCGCATGTTCGGGTTTTCTTGCTCCTCTTCCTCATGTTCAGCTCAAGCTTCCAAGGGGAAACACACCGTAAAGGCCCTTTTCATGTCGGAAGCACTATCACAGATAACGTAAGCAAGTTGTCAAAGTTATCACAGATCTGTTCAAACTTCTCACTGATTCTTTGCGTAGTGTATAATCCGGTAAATCTGCATCAGCTTAACGGGACAAACTGCAGATGTCTTTTCCAACTCCTTGCAATGGGCGGTCATACCTACAAATCTACACATGTTCTTATCTGTCCAGATATCGACTGCTACTGATACAGAGTCTGACTTCTGTTTACTGGATTTTATAATGGCCTCACTATGTTATTAAAATTGTAACTGTGCTCATATTCACTGAGCAGTGTTTGGTCTCCACAACAGACAGTCATAAAACTCCTGAAAGTAGCATTCTCTAACAGGGGCAATTGAAGGCTGCAGGAACCAATAAGATCCTTTATGATCACCTCTGTAATGGCTTTATGCCTATGATGACTCAGTTGCACATTTCTGTTCTGGCCCAGCTGGGGTCGCCAGCCTCTTTAGATTTTCTTTTGTTGAATTCTTTGTACCTGCAGATAAACACGGGCCTTAAGAGTAACTATTTCAAGCAATGGTGTGATTGAGGTAAGAAGAAGGAAGAAATAAATTTTTGTATACAGTTTAATACAAATAAAGACATAACAGAACATAACATAATAGAAGGACAAAGTTGTACTGTTAAATGAATAGCCAGTCCTTGTGTTTGATTTAATAGTATTGCCATGTAAAATGTAGCATTGCAATATATTAAATATAATTTTCGTGTGTGTAATGGAAATTTAGTAAAAATGTAACATTAATCAGTTTGCACTACTAAGGTGAACAAAATATGTAGCTCTTGTTTGTCCAAAGAAACGTTGACCTTTTCTACTTCTGCTCTTCTGCAAGCTGTAGCTGTCCATACCTTTTGACACATCTGTAGTCCTGCAAGAGTAGAAGAAGAGGTGTTTCCTGTGTTATGTAACATGGTCTTCTGCTAAAGGCTGGTAACTTCTTACTTGCACGTACAAGGGCTGTGACCCCTGTTTCAGCTGTTTTTCTCTGAGGGTGGGGTGGACAATCTATATATGCTCATATGTGAGAAGGAGAGCTCAGAGCTCTCACCTATCATCTGTCTCTTCTATCTTCTTAATAAAAGAGGTTCTTCACGGACTGTAAAAAAGGCTCGATCTGTGTCTGTTTAAAGATTTCAATGACAATTTTGGCACCCCAGATGGGACCCACGTGATCTGCGGACGGACTCTCGAATCGTGGTTGTAAACACAAAAGGGAAACGGCGTTTCGATCGTCTGTTCGCAGACCGCTGGGTTCCGGACCAGACACGGACTGAGTAAGTAGAAAACCCTTCCTGACTGTTAAATATTAAGTGATTATAGTGTAAAAATACTTGCCACATGTCTGTTGACCTAATTTGAGAAGCGTACTAGAGATAAATAGACCTGTGGAAAATCCATGCTGGGAGTGTGGTACAGTTAAACGCGGGTTCGAGTCACGGGCTGATTTAACTGTGGGCGTTGGTTAAGACGGGTTCGAGTCCCGCGATAACACCAATCCTTCAAGAAGAAGGACAGTAACAGTTGACTGCGCGCGATTGTAACCTCTGGCAGACGTGTTTAGAGGAGAGAAAGACATCCGGATGCACACAGAAGTAGCGTGTCGTGGTTAACAGCGTGGTGGCAAGTAGAGGAAGTAATATTTGTCTGAGAAGGAGTTGTTTTGAGGGTTGCATGTCCGTGCAGGATTTCTAACTAAGAAATAACTGTATTGAAAGACTTTAAGGCATAAAGAATACATTTTGAATTGCGAAAAGAAAATAATACATAATGGGAAAAAGTCAAAGTAAGCAAGAAGCATGTTCCTATAATGCACCTATAATTGATCATATGAAGAAAACTTATGGTTCTGGTGCGCTGGAACAAATTAAGGTGTGGGTTGAAGAATGTGGATTTTCTGAAAAGGCAGTTTTAGTACAAGACAGATTGAGCAATTGAAATGATCATGAAAAAAAAGGGAAAGCAAAGGGAAGTTTAGAGCAGACTGGAAGACCTTTGGCTTCTGGCAGACAGAAACACATAAGAGAGATGAAGCAGGCAGGGCCCTCACCCTCTTCTCAGTTTCTTAAATTACAGAAGAACCCCGACCTGGACTCCGCCCCGCCAAGAAGACCAGAAGTAGTGCAACAAGAGCCCGCTTTGAGTGCAGTGTGGCGAGGGACCTGTGGGCCTTAACCGGCCCCCTGCAATGCCCGAGCCTGCCGGCAGGGGAGGTCCGCTATCGGGAAGTTACCAGCAGCAGAATTCGCCACACTCTGGTTCACCATCAATGGTGTGAAAGCGGCATTGTGGGCCTCCCGAAACCTGCTGGTGGGGAAGCGAGTGACGAGCCCCTGCACGCCCTCAAAACGCTGGCAACATCTTCGCTGCAGGGGCCACCGCGCGTCAACATTCGGAGGAGGGGGCTGGGGTCACACGCAGAGGGGTCTAAGCCAGGCACAGAAGCGGTCGGGACAAAGGACAAACTCTTAGGCGGACTGAGGGGCGGAGACCAGCGAGGGGACTTCGCTGGAACGGGGTGAGGTGAGAACACATACTACACCCAAAACTGTAGATAAGACACCTACTGATACACGTATACACACCCAAAGTAATACAACACACACAGGCCTAAAGCCAGAGATAGAACTAAGAAAGGACACTAAATGTGGGGAAAGTGAAGTAAATGAGGAACTTCTAAGTGAACTATATGTTAAATATGCTGATGCACCTTTCCTTAAATTACCATGTATTGATTTATCGGTGGGAAATCAGAGGTTAACATTTTTGGTAGATTCTGGAGCAGGACACTCAGTTGTACGGCAAGGGGCGATTATACCAACACCACCAATGTCCACAGATAGCCTGAGGTCAGTGGGAGCGACTGGTCATGTGGCAACAGAGCCTTTCTCCATGCCACTCACCTGTGCTACACACACAGGCTTACAAAATACCCATCCATTTTTAATTTCATCTGGATGCCCTGTAAATTTACTGGGATGAGATTT
>JAQQZU010000017.1:14518327-14537455 GCA_030068025.1 Parauchenoglanis punctatus
GTCTCGGTGAAGGGGGCGTGGTCTCCGGGTTAGTCTCGGTGAAGGGGGCGTGGTCTCCGGGTTAGTCTCGGTGAAGGGGGCGTGGTCTCCGGGTTAGTCTCGGTGAAGGAGGCGTGGTCTCCGGGTTAGGCTCGGTGAAGGGGGCGTGGTCTACGGGTTAGTCTCAGTGAAGGGGGCGTGGTCCATGTAAGGCCCTGTAACTTCTTAACTGTAGCTGTTAGTCTCGGGGAGGGGGTGTGGCCTCAAAGCTATCACTTGTTTGGAATTAAAATGCAATTGTTTTCACAGTACCGTATCACAGTGACATTGTTTCACTTCGAAGCAGCTCTATGTGCATCTCGTTAAATTGTTTCTGGCTTTAAATAGATCTTTAAGACAAGCTGAAATCAAAACAGACACATTTTCCTCGTTAGCTTGTGTCCTTGCTTAGATGATTCATGCGCTCTAATCACTGAAAGGACATGTTGATCACGTATTGAGATATGCGTCAGATGCATCTCATCTCAGAAGAAGAAATATACGTCTGTAAGTATATTGTCCAAATATATGCATTATGTGTTATACATTTATTAACAAATGACAATTTGCAATTTCTTAAATAAATTATCATTTGTAATGAGACTGTAAATAACAAGAGCAGTAATTAGCATCCATGCTTGGGAAAAACAAAGCTTCAGCATCATACATGTTCAATTGAAATCAAATTCAGTAATGTATAAAAAAAAACAGTAATTCAAAATGGGATTAAACACATGAATGTGAAATGATGACCCATATTACTGTAAACCAATATTTTTTCCTCATGTAATCATTTTGGTCTCGGACATTGTTATAACACTAGGTAATAGTGTCAGGATTATAGTTTAGATTTTTAAAGATTTTTTCAAATTTAGATCTTTAAGAAGTTCTTGGGTTTTATTTCAATAAAACCACAAAATACATGGACTGACATCTCTTTCGGACCTCTAATCAGTAATCTCCAGATCCCACACACGCACAAACATGCGCTTAATTTCCACACCATTTTAAACAAACTCTTCCCTTCCAGCCGTCTACTGCATCACAGAGCAGGACACGCAGAGGACAGAGTGATGTAATATAGCACAACTCTCAGTAACACTGCGTGTGAGAAAAAAGAAGGAAGGAGGAAAACAGATTAATGTGGGTACACGGAGAAAATGAAAGTAAAGAGAGGTGGGAATTGTGTGGATTCCTCTGATAAGGCGGCTTCTTGTATTACTGCTTAAATAGGTTTGTTTTGCAAGGAGAGCAAATACGTTGTGGCGTTTCTCACTCTGTGTGTGTGTGTGTGTGTGTGTGTGTGTGTGTGTGTGTGTGTGTGTGTGTGTGTGTTTCTCCACAGATCGGACAGTAAGAATGACGTTTATGCAGTGCAGACTTTCTCCAGATTGATGGATGTCCTACAGGAGTCGCAATTCGCAGGGCCTGAGCACTGCCCCAGTCCTCCTAACGCCACAGACAATGGTACTAGACAAACGCACAGAGCCGCTGCCTAGACAACATTGCTTCACTCACAAAAATCATCATCATTATTATTATTACCCCCTTTTCCACATCCCCATCTTTAAAGATGCTGTTTGTTACAATTCTAAACCTGAAATAATCAAATACTGTAATTTCATAGGTACCTTTATTACCATTGCAACGTTTCTTCCTTCCAGGCTTCTGTTCCTAACATTCCTGCCCCTCCTGTTTTCCATAAGAAGAACCATTCAAGTCTTACAACATGCAAAGGGGTGGGGTCCGCGTTGGGGGAATGTTTCTTTGCATTTGCATTTGACTTCCCAGGGACTAGACAGTGCTAAAATCATCTCAATTGCACATGCTTATTTTATTTAGGTTTATAAAACTTGCTAGGTTTAAATAAGGCTGGGATTATAAGAGCATTCCCCATAAAGGGCCCAGTTTCCCATCAACTTGGCGTAATGTTAGGTAATGTTGCGATTGAGTCTACTTTTTACATTTTACCAACATAATTTTAGTTATTTTAGTTTAGCTAGTTTCCACCATCACTGTCTTTACATTTTTCACATAAAAAGTTAATGGCTATATGCTAATTTTAGTCATTGGCTAGCTTATACTTGGCATTCATATTTCGGAGCTAACCCTAACCCTAACCCAGTCCATCTATCCATCCATTATCTATACCACTTAACCATTAAGGACCACAGGGGCCAATCCCAGCTGACTACCCTGGACAGGTCGCCGGGCTATTGCAGGGCTAACACAGAGACAAACAGCCATTCACACTTTTGAGCAATTTAGAATCACCAGTTGACGGTGGGACGGGACTGTGGGAAGAAACCCACACAGAAACACACAAACTCTGCACAGATAGCGGTAGCGGTAACCTTCTTACTGTGCGGAGACGCTGCTAACCACTGCACCACATGCCAGTCCCTAGTGACAGTGTTCCCCCAGTTTTTTACATTTACATTTATGTCATTTGGCAGATGCCCTTATCCAGAGCGACTTACATACATACATCTTACATACATCTTATTTTATACCTTGCTTAGGTGCTGGGATTTGAACTCACGATCACTAGTCCAACGTCTTAACCACTGAGCTACCACAGACCCTGAGCTATCAGACTATCATTAGTCTCAAACACTCCACTCACAAGTTCAGAATCTTGAGGGTTGCAGTTTGATTAGCTCTCCACACTTTCATGTGTATTCGCTTTCATGCAACTGTTTCTTATGGGAAAGCAAATTTATAAAAACTCTTAACAAGAATGTGCTTCTCAGAGCAATATATAGTCGTTGTATTAAAATGGTTTGCTGCATCCTGTTGTTCTATGGAATTATTCTTCCTTTTATCATTTGCAATGTCAGTCAAATGGCCCTTTTCTGTGAAGGCAGACAATCCTTGGCCATATTTATTGAGTAAAAGTTCCAAGGTCTGTAGCGACAACTCAAAAGCTGTCATGCAAGTATACATCTTCCTTCTTCCTCCATTTACCATGATGAGTCGGGACTTAAATTTTCACTCTGGAGGGCCTGTAATTAGGACTATTTACTCCTACTCCAGCAGAGCCTGACATCACGCTGATATTTCCACTTTATTACCACACATTAGATTCTGTTATTTCCTTATTTAATAACCCAGTCATGTAATATTCTCTGTAATGCTCTCAGATGAATTAGCATCTAGACTAGCAGAGAGGGAGAATGAGACTGTTGTATAAGAAGGTCTGTGTTAGGAGCATCAAATTCCATTAAAACTGCATTCAAATTTTAATTACTTACATGATTTAGTGTCCAAATGCATTTAAATATTAATTAGCCTATAATATTACCCTGCTACATTAGCAAAACTACAACACTGTGTGCCCATATCGCATAATAGCACTGAAGGAGAAAATTGGCACTTTCTTAAACAATCATAACCAGACATTTTATTAATTAACTTTAAATCTAGCTTTTGGATACCTTATTTACTTGGTGTGCAAGGACCACAAGGCAAACCTGACACCATATTGTAATTAATCTGACATAAGCTTTTCTTTATTTCTCTTTTAGACTCCCATGATCATCTCTCTGACAAGTCGCATGTTCTGACGCACTGTGACTCCACCGAGCCTCCTCTTCTATCCCCACCCATTCTGGATTCCTCCAGTCAGACAGCCGAAGTTCCCTTCAGTGTGACAGACCTGCATGATGACTCTGTCTCCAAAGCCACCTCTCTCTCCTCCCTCTCCTCATTCTCTTCTCTCTCCTCCATCTCATCCCTCACTTGTTCCAAGCCCGTGAGTCCCTGGTCGGTGCCTCAGAGCTGTGATAGGACACCCCTTTCCAGCATGGATTCTGGAGGAGGCGACTGCATAAGTTGTCTACTTCCTAAGCACCAATCATGTGAGTCTGTTCTTGGGTTAACCTCTGATTTCCAGTCCTGCCCTTCCTCCAACATCAGCATGCAGTGCCTCAGCTCTGCCACCACTACTGGCCGCTATGGTGACCAAGTGCTATCTGATCAGTTGCTCAGTGGTCCCACTCATCCAGCTGGAGTTAATGAAAGTGCGGAAGAAGGCAAGTCAATGCGGGAGAGCGAATCAGATGATGATCCGACCTCTAGGAGTATATACGAGAGCTTGGGAGAGGAGGCTCAAGACTGGAGCTGCCTGGAGTCCCTGATCAGTGAGAGCCGAATGGAATTGTTAGACTTGTGCTCTCGCAGTGAGCTGGCAGTCAACTTGTTTTGTGAGGAAGATGTGGAAAACTACATGTTCCAGGATGAGGAATCAAGTCTGGGTACTGACGTCTGTTCGCTCAAAATTCGCTATGAATCCTATCCAGATGTGGCACAAGAACGGACTGAGATCCCCCTGCAAGATGAATCCCAACTAGGTTTTTTTCCCGCCCTACCTTGTAGCAGAACGGAAAGTTTGCAAGACAAGACAGACCAATCAGGTGAGGACAAGGCAGAGGCCCCGACAACCCCTAACAGTAATTTTCTTTTTGACCTCAGTAACTCACCGGAGGACTCTGGAGAGTTCAGTGATGATAGCTACTGCACAGGTTCATCCCCTGACACCTGGCAAGCCCAACAACCCCATGGGCAACTGTCCAGGGAGAATTCTAGTTCCTCCAGCCAGCTCAGCTACCGCCTTCGTGCCAAGAGGAAGGTTGCTTTCAGAGAAGACTACCTGTATGACGTGGACTCTATAGAGAGTGAGAGGAATGCAGAAAAGCGCAAGAAGCTGTCGGTCGGACCTAAGAAAGAGTGGGACGATGACTGGTGCCCAAAGAAGCGGCGCCGCTCATGTCGAAAAGAGCCACCGGTCATCATTAAATACATCATCATCAACCGCTTTAAAGGTGAGAAGCACATGCAGGTGAAGTTGAGTAGAGTGGAAAATTCAGTCTCAATTGTGAATCTAAATCCAGATATCTTACTGCACTATGAAAAACTGGCACCTCTGAAGGCCTACTGGCAGAAGAAGGAAAAGGAACAGCAGGAGCAGAACTCCTTAGCAGCTGCAGACAAAACCAAACGCCTCAATGGCTGCAAAAGGCCACCGAGCACTACCCCTAAACGCAAACAAAGGAGCGCAAGACTCAGGATTCAACGGGTCCCTGCTGTAGAGACTCCAATCCCCATCCAAACTGCTGCTGCCTTGTGTAACAATCAACAAGAAATGGCTGAATCAGTAAAAAGCACAGATGACCTACAACAGGCCACAACACATGATGCCTTGGACAAAGTGGAGACAGGTAAGACTACACACCCAGCCAGAGCTAAGAGCAGAACTCAAGAGAGAGAGGAGAGGAGAAAACTTGATAAAACAGTGAAGATAAAGAAATTCAAAAGTGAAGCCAGACTGAGGGCCAAAAAGCTACAGGAAGCACAGAAAGAGGAAAACCCCACTGCCTCTGAACTTACAGAGTTAAGTTCTTGTTTACCTGAAAACCTTAGTGACTCTTTGGAAAGTAATCTTCTCACAAAGGAGACCTCGATTGAAAAATGCACTTTGACTCCCACTGCCCCTGGGACTAATGAGAATGTGGACCTCCTGCCTGGTGGATATCTGCAGACTCTTCTGGAAGCTTCTGATTCTTCCAGCAGTGCCAATGTCACATATTTTTCTACAGACCAGCAGCAGACAGGGTTGCTACCAGTTGCAGCCCCTCTGCAACCAGTTCAGACTTGTGTACTCTCCCCTCCCTCAGAATCTGAGCTCCCACACTCACCCCAGCCTCTCAATCACATCCCACCTCTCAACCACACATCCTTCCCTGAGACTGACCACCCCGAACAAAGCTACCCTGTCAACTGGCCTTCCCAACCCACCGTTGAACAGCTTTCATTCTCTCCTGACATCCCAACTCAGTCCCCAGTCATGCCATCAGGTTTTCCCAGGCCAATTCCTGTGCTAGCAGGGGATGGCACAACAGTGACAGGGTATAGCCAGGTACCAATGGGTACCTGCAGGATGGCATTCGAAGAACCACTCTTGCCAGAAGCCCACTCGGATACCGATTATGGGCGTAGTCCAGTGGGATCACGAGTTGAAAACGGCATGGGCCGACTCGTCAGCTTTAACTCATTGGGATCTCTTTCTGCAGCTTCAAGCAACTATAGTTCTCTTAGCCTGAGAGATGGTGAAAGAGAAGAGGAGATGAGCGAGATCAGTGATGGTTTCCTCTCACATTGCAGCCCTCAACTGGTTCTTCAGCAGAGCCTTGAAGAGATCACTCCACTTCGAGAGTCTACTGACTTGCTTGACATATCAAACTTCACCCCTGACAAGTTCCGGCATTCCTCCTTGTCTGAAATGTCCCCGCCTGACACTCCTAGCCCCTCACCACAGCTACTGGGGAACTGTGGCAAAGGTGGAGGGTTTTTAGAAGCAGTAGGGGCTAATGTGAGGTGGACCTGCAGCACTGTCCCACAAGTCGAGCAAGAAGCATCACAAAATGTACACCTCTTACAAACCTTCACTGAGGAGGAGGATGAAGAAGGGCTCCAAAGTCTTAAGAGGTCTAAAAAGAAGGGAGGAAAGAATGGACAAAGCACCAAAAAGACCAAAACTCCCAAGTCGGCTAAAGGTGAGCGGGCTAAGCTCCCAAAACAGGGTTCGAATTCTGCTAAGAAAATCAAGGCATTACTAGAGGGGAAAGCAGCTAAAGTTGATAGAAAATTAGATAGTGGCGCTCCTTCTCCAACCCCCTCCCTGAACATGATAGGGGCTCAGGGGGACTGGCCGAATGCTGGAGCGCTATCAGATGATGATCAGGGTGAGTTCCAAGAGCCGTCAAACATCTTATCCAATATAGTCTCTGGGATGGCAGAGGTGCAACGCTTCATGCGGGCCTCAGTGGAACCACTTTGGGGGCCTTGTCTGTCACCAGGGCAGCATGCTCTCCAAAGCCAAACACTGAAAATACTTGGTAGCAGCGCTGACCTTAAGAAACGGGGCAGTGCATCAGGGGCAAGTAAGGGGAAGAAAGGGACAGGGCGCGATGGGAAGGCCTCATCAAAACTTCTTGCGCCCGGTTTCTTCCCTCCTATTGGTTTGGATTGCCTCCCGCTTCCTCACCGGCCTGCTCACAAAAAGATGTACCGCCATAAAAGCACCACGAAGTTTGCCCGTGATGAACTTTTAACGGGTAAAAGAGACATTAAAGGAGTTGCATTGTCAGCTTTGGTAGAGAAACAGAGGTAATATTTTCCCTTTGCAATGTACCCATGTCAATCCTTGTTTCCTGTCAGTTCCTTCTGAGCCACCACCACCACATTACAGAGCTGCATGGCACTGACTTTACCCACAGTCCTTTGCCTGCCCCACAGGAAAGTGGGTACACCCTGCATGACAGCCCTGCTAAGCTACCTACTGACTGTGGAGTCACTGTATCACAGCTGCATCTATCTGCCATTTGCTGCTTTGTTGCATTTTTTTAATCAATTTATTTTTTGATCAGTTTTTTTTGTAAAAGAGACAATGCCTTGAAAGCCACCCTAAAACATACATTGGTGTAGTGTCACATTTTGGGGGTTTATTTTCTTCTCTCCGTTACAGGTTAAGTGCTACAATTGTTGAATCCATGTGCTAACACTGTTGTTTAAAATAAGCCCATCACCTTGCGAAATTGTTGCCTTCTGTTGTTCAGGGGTCAAAGGGTGTTTTTTTAGTATTCCCCTCGTTAAGAGTATTCCAGTGTTACTGTGCCAACCATTCGGAAAGATGGATTTGGGAACTCCATGGGTAGCACATAATTAGAAAAGGACATCATCCTTTTGTATAAGACACTCGTGTCTTAACGTAATAGTTGTCTTTAGTACTACGTTTATTTATGGTTCGAGTATTGAGGGTTTGGTCACCGGTGCCATAGGCTGACCCGAGTCCTCTCTGCCAGTATCGAAATGCTGTTGTACAGGAACATATGCACTATTTACAAAATAAGATTATATCAAACATGTTTAAAATTAACGTGCCAAAATATGAACAATTAAGTGTACAGAGCATTTTTATCGACATAATAAATATTTGCTGTTTTTTAATGTGGTGGTGGTTGTGGGAATGTGTGTGTGAGGTCTCGGGGTGGGTTGGAGAATAATTTCGGATTTTACTGTTGTTACATATGCAGACATCAGTTTATGGAGTCTTCTGTACAATCGGTGAGAACGATATCATTGTTTTTTTTTCATTGTTTTGTTCGATAATACATGCTTAACGAGTTGGAACAAGAAAGAAAGCTACCGAGCAGAAGAGTGTACGAAGAAGAAAAATTGTAACATTGTAACTACGCATGTGCCAAATATAAATTATTTAACATTTTATTGCAATTTACGATATCGTGATATTTAAAAGACATGGCTACGTGTTTATTTGTACCTGTTTTCATAGGGCAGCATTTTAAACGTAAGAAGAAATCTTATTTTGGGAATTAAGCCAACAGAATTACGCTAGCTAGTAGGGATAGAAGGATAATTATCATATCTCGATACCTGAAGATGTTTCATACACAATATAAAATGTCAACACAGTGCCAATAAAACGGTAGTGCCAAATTAAAAAAAAAAGAAAAAAAAGAACAACCTCATTTTTAATACTATTTTTTAAACTGTTTTAACAATTAATAAATAGTCTCAAAAATACATCTTGATATTCAGTCAGCTACAGGTTGCAGTTAATAATAATAATGAACATTGAAATTTTATAAAATGACTTTATGATTCATTCATTTAATTTATGATTGTGATATTGTTGAAATTAACATATTGCTTAGCATGACTAACTAGCAAGTTATAAATCCCACCTACTGGTAGGTGTTATGTTGGCTAAAGATAAGCTACGAAACACTAGATAACTAAGTGTCAGCAATGAAACGTAGTTCACTTGCACTTGTCAACATATCTCTCATTCGGAGAGTTTTGTAGTCTCCAGATTCGCTTCACTCTGGACACAAAAAGGAACTTTAGCAGATTTTAAGGCAAAAATGCTGCATAGCTATTGAAGAGTACTTTTACTGAATATTAGCACATGCCTAGTTATACATGATCTACTGAGTGACAATGTGTCATACTCCTGCTATGAAAAGGGTTAAATAAAGAAATATGTACAGATGGAACTGGACTGGGAGTAAATTAGCATAAATCAGTATAGCTCATGAAAGGGTGACTTTTCCCATAACAAATCTCATGATTCCTCTTCATAAAGATTGCATTCCCTAATAAAAGATATAAAATAATAAAATGATCAGTGGGAACTTTCATGCTTCAGTTTTGCGAACAACAGGACCAAATTATTTTTGAGAGTTTTTCCAGTGTTGCTAGCGATGTGCATGCATAACCATTATATTATATATAAGTTGTGCATGCAGATGCCCTTATTTAGCATCTTTTTGGTTTCCGTTTTCTTTTCCTCTTGCGATGTTTGAATGTTATTTAATGTTTACAAAAAAATAATGTGAGTACCCCAGCATTCCCTTGCATTTTTTTCAAAATTTTTTCCCCTATTATTTATCTATTTTTTGGACAAGGGAACTACACAGACTTGTACAAATTCCCTTGTAAAGAAATACGAAATGCAGCATTTGCATCGGCTACAAAGTTAGTCAAAAAAACATCCATGTGCCATATTTACGAATGTATTACGCCTTCATGGTTTTTATTTCACATGACTATTTTTTGCTTTCTTTCTTTCCTTTTTCATCACAAGAACAGACCTGTTTGTATCATCTGGTATCTTTGCCAGGAGGATTATTAAAACTCTTGATGTAGGGGGAAAAATTTAACAACCTGTATATTTTTCATCGTGCCAATTTGTAACATATTTTCTAAGTGTATATTTTTCTTAGAAAGTGCTGTGAGGTCGTTTCTTGATGTGGCTTCTGTCCTTTTGCCTTTCAGGCAGTAAAAAAGGTCACTGAATTATCATGGGATTTTTTTTTTGTCTTAAAGCCAAAAATTGTGAAAGACAAAAAAATCCTATGGTAAAGGAGAAAAAGCTGTGGCTTTGTTGAGTTTTGTTATTGGACCAATCTTATTGTGAGAGTGTTGTGCTCTAGTAAATCAATTACTGATAAAAAATGAAAACAGACAGCTAATTAATGACACTAATTTGTGATTTAATCTCTGTTTTATAGATTTTAATGTAAATTATTCTAGTATTTTGTTTCTGTTGTATCCGTTTCAAAGGTTTAAATATTTGTGAACCAGCCTGTATGGTGAAAAATGTAATATTGGTAACTGGAGTTTTGTAATCATGTTTATGGAATAAATATAAATTTAAAAAATGGCTTTTGTCACTTGTTTTATGGAATCAAGTCATTTTTTCCACCGTTTTTTTTTTTTTAACAGTCACAGTGACGCCTCAGGTTCAGCGTAGCACTTACCGTAATTAAGTTCAGAAAGCATTTTCAGATTATTTTATGCAAACGTTTGCCCGTTTACTGGACGTTATTCCAATTTTTTAAAGTATATTAGCATTGGGCCTCATTTAGCCATATCTAAGTAAAATTGTGTGTAAAGGTTTTTGAGGTGTAAACAAACCAAAAGTTCCTGCCAGGTTTACAAAAGTTCCCTTGATTTTCTTTGTAATCATGCGCATATGTTAATAAACACCAATCAGCCATAAATTATGGAATGCATTCATAGCACAGCTGGTTTACATTTAGCCACGCCCACAAAATACTGTATATATAAAGGCAAAAAGTTCACAGAGAGCTAAAAACGACAAATTGATGAAATTGAAAACTAAGGATACGTGGAAAAGATTTGTTTATATATGGAAAGAGAGGATGTATGGTCACCCTAATTTAACTCCGGATCAAAGAGCAGTACCTTTTCATTAGTAATAACCTAAAACATATGTGTGGAATTCTCCAAAGGAGACATCCAAGCAAATGGAACAATGTTTAAGTGAATTATTTGGATATTTGCACACAGTTTCCTCTACGCTCCGTAGCCCTGTTGGCTTGCAGGTGTAAATAGCCAGCGGGATAGCGTATTAAAATGACCACAGTAGTGCTGTGAAGACGGGGCAAAGGTCAAGTTTAAGTTTGCACTTTTAAACAGCTTCCTTTTTTCATTGTTAACAGGAAATTTTCTGAGATTGCTGTGTCTTCTGGCTTTAAGCTTCTGTGATGTTGACTGGATTTCTCATCCAATGAACTTTCTGGTGAATGAAGGTTCTCTCACTCTCTCTTTTTTAGTCAGTAACTTTCTTCCCACCCTAATGATTCACAGCACGGCAGCATTTTTAGGTAAAATGAGTTGATGCTCCAAGTTCAGTTCAAGTTACCACGCTCGGTAAGCTGTCCTCTCATCACGTGTTGCGTATTGTCATGAGATTTGGGGGTGCTTATTCATGTCTGCGCCACAGTGACCGAGTTGTGTGTGAGACATCTATTTTGCTAATCTAGGTCAAGTTATTGCAAAAATGTTTTAAAACATGATGTTTAAGTGTAAAATAATTTCCATGTTTATAATGTGATGTGATGACCGGTTAGCGTTAATTAGCCGTGAGGTGTCAGCTAGCTAGGTTTGTTTGTGTTGAATAGCTAAATACCTGAGCTTGAGTTGATTTTCACTTTCATTTTATTATTAGAGCATTTTATATGCTAAAGAACTTATTTTGATATTTTTAATGTATTGCGTTTTGGTTTTATACATCAATATAGTTAAGACTGGACTTGGCTAGTCATCAGTTAGCAGCTCACTGTTGCTAGCTCTACTCAGGGAAAAGTAGCTAATACATGCCCTAGCTGTATCCAGATGATGTCATAGACTAATTTGCATATTTAGTGATGGTCATGATTATTTGCGTATTAAAACATGTTACATGACGTTACACCCCCCGTCCTCTCTCTGTCGCTTCCTCTCTCTGTCTCTCTCCCTCTGTCTCTCTCTCTCTGAGGCCCACTAGTCAAGGGGTTTTTGTGTTTTGTGCTCTACACCATCCACAGAGCGACGCCCCCTACTGACCACAGTGACTCAGAGGACGAGAGGAGGAGGTGTGGAAAACAGACTTCCAGGTACAACTTCACACAAACACGATTTAGCCTTCGAGTCCACCACAGGAAAATCACTCAAGGGGTGCCCTCTTGACCTCTTGACCTCTTGACATCTTCACAACGATGAGCAAATAGGTAAATGGTGAGTTTCTGAAGCTTTGATCAAAACATTCATTCCTCCGTTTGTTATTTGAACGTGGTTACTGTTAGTGAGGCCAGTGGAGGGACGCTGAGGTCTGTGGAACAACAGAACAAAGCCCGCACCGATTCCTCAGGTGTGGACAGAAACAGCACAACCATACACAAACACAGATTTCTGACCCGTCCTTGCAGCAGGAGGCCTTTTTTTTGTGCAGCCCGGCATGGGGTTGCAGTTCATATCGAAATTAGACTTTCTTTCTTTTCAGAGAGGGAGAGGCATTCACTCTCACACTAGTCTGAAATGTCTGTCATGAATGAAATTTAATTAATATTCTTTCTTCTGTATTGATTCTAATGTGTTGCATTCACTGTTTCTGAAATGAATCACTAGTAATTAAATTAAGCTGATTAGTCTTGTTTCCAAATCCAAGGGAATTTGATCTAAGTCGGTCTTCCGAAGTCTGACTACACGTGAAAAGGTGCCAACATTTATGGGTTCAGCCATAGCATATCGAAAGACACCCGAAAACGACACATTTCTGCTTTATCAGCTGAAGCAGTGGTCAGAATCAATAAAACAACACAAATACAACTCACCCAGGTACACTGACAGGTAAAACAAATAAAGAAGGATATTGTTTTCTTGGGACAAAAATAGGAACAGTATTCTGTGTCATTCTGCTCATTTATCAGAGTCATGATGTTTAATGTGTTACTATATTGTGATTAGAAGCCCAGACCAGGCTGAGTCAGGTGGTGTTCTACTTTATCAGTGACATGCCGCATATCACAGATCTTCTCTGGCTTTGTTTCTGGGCCTGGTCGTGTCCAAGTGGCGCAGCAGGCAGGGTTCTGTACTGTTTCAGCAGGACCGGGAGTCGCTGTGTGGGTGTCGGCATGTGGGCAGCAGGTCCAGGTCATCTCCACGGTGAAGAATTTTAATTTCAAATGAAATGAAAGTAGTTTCAAAACTGGGCTGGAGGCAAAAATGTGAAGTTTAATTCCTTTGTATTTGTCATGTTTATTGCTTATCTCAGATTAGTGACGAGCAGGAGGCCGACACGCCGCATGGCCCGGTGTGATTAGTGAGGAGTGGCCTTATTTCCTTGTACTGTGTGTGTGTGTGTGTGTGTGTGTGTGTGTACTCTGTCAGGGTGCTCCATCTACACTGCCAATGCCAGCACTGAGGATTGAAATACATTTCTAATTTACTTGATCATAAACGCTCCTGAGCGTTGGACGGATGTTACTGATTCTAGACAGGAAACTTGGCTTGCTTAATGCCAGGCACTACAGAGTAAACATCATGAACTTACATCCAGCTGTTTCACATTCTGGGGTCTACAAATGTACACAATATCCAATATTTTGTACAGTATATAAATTTATCGATAGTGATAATTAATGAACGTTTTTTGTTAACGAATTAACAAAAACTTTACATGCTTGTACAAGTTCAAAATGTGTTTTCAAATCGCTCCAGATGAAATTAATGATGATTGTAAAGCTTTATTTCCTAAAACGCAACGTTTTCGATGACGTCATGATTCAGCCTCTATTTTTTGAGACTCTTGTGGTTACTGATGTTATGAGGCTATTCATCTGACTATTCATTTTATTTATAGGACATATTATTAAATATAAAATAATGCGTAATCTTTAATAATGATGAGTTCTTTTAAAAAAAAAAAATCTTTGACTGAAATCTATTGAGGAAAATGTTTTGCAGTATGCTACAATATGCTGCACGTAAAAGCTGCTGATTAGCATAAAGAGTGCAGTTTGCTAATCTGCTAAAAGAGCTAAATACAATTGTTTTAAATGGACACATATGTAAATGGCCTTATTAATAAGTTTTTAAAAACGCGCTGACAGTACTATTAGCTAAAGGCTAAGCAACCGCGAAGCCTCGCTGTTTCCATGGTGACCTGCGGTCCAATCAGCGCGCAGAGTGATGGTGGGCGGGGCCGTGACGTCTCGCTCCTCGCGCTGTAGAGCTGTCTGCGACGAGTCCTCTGTAGTCCTCTTATCTTGGTTTATTTGGGAAATTCTGTCAGATTTGCGGTGTTGTTTAAACCCTGCCGTCCCTCTCAGGCACCATTGAGCCTCCGGAGCAGCCGAGAATGCCGAATATCAAGATTTTCAGCGGCAGCTCGCATCCAGATTTATCGCAGAAGATTGCTGATCGGTTGGGGCGCGAGCTTGGGAAGGTGGTGACGAAAAAATTTAGCAACCAGGAAACATGGTGAGGAGATTTGTTTTATTTCCACTTTATAGATTATAGATTAGTCATGGTGATTTAACCGCGTGCTCATACGTTTTGTAGTTTTCTGAGGTAAAAACTGTCGCTACGTCTCAGGAGTAAAATAATACCCGAGGACTACATTTCCCAGAATTCCGTTTTGGGCACGTACTTTAACTTTTTTTTAATAACTAGTGTACTAAAAAAACCTTAAAACCCGTTAAACCCGTCACGATTTAGAAGCCAGTACAATTCTAGAACTTGGTCGCGCGCGCTAATTTGATTACAGCTCTCTCTCCTGCACGTGCAATATTCTCGTTCAGCCATTTTCTATAATTTATATCGAGGATAACGCAATTGTAAACTGGGTTTCCTTGCACTCTTTACCTTTCCTGGCACCCTTAAAGCTCCACCTTTTACCTTTAGTGTGTATCCTTCACCTGGAGCTGTATAACGTTGTGTACATTTACTTTAATTAGCTGTTGAAAGCGCATTAAAGGTACTATTGTGTTCCTTAAAGGTACAATACAGCCACATTACACACAAAGTAAACAAGACGTACCATTAAAGGAACCACCTCACTGACCGGTTCAGTTTACTACTGATGAGAACTAACAAAGTTCCAGAAGCATCTCTACACCGTCACGCAGGTGTATAATAAAAAAACAGATATCGAGACGGCGCTGTGGTGATTTATACCATAAACCTCCATTATTAGCAACACAGCTAACGCAAACTTCAGACACATCTTGACTGGTTATTTTATTTTGGATGGAGGAAACAGCTACGCTTTGTCTGTGCTCAGCCTGTCCCTTTAAAACCTGAAGGCAGGCTAGTGTGTGTGTCTGAGAGAAGCTAAATATATATCAGTTTTTGGCATTGGTTTGAGCGACATTTAGCCTCAGAGAGATCACCGTGATGTGTAAGATAAGAAGCTGCAACCCTGTTTCAGTGCTAAAGTCCTGCCTGAGGAGTCCACGGACCACCACCCGATCAAAGCGAGGGACGATAAGACGCTCACCGACTGACCTCGTTATCCAATCCAGAGGGTTGCGTAAAAGAACTGCTAACTGAACAATACAGAACGTCCCCCTGGAGAAGCCCAGACGTGTGTACTGTCTGACGTCTGTGCACTTCAGCCGTGCAAAAATATACAACACCTAGTACTGTGTTTACGGAGTCTGAATCGCTGCCAAACTGATTACTTTGTTTTGGTTTGGTTTCACATTGGACAAAATTAAATGGATCAAAAAGCAAAACAGTTGGCTGAGGTGCATGTAGAGCTGAGAGTCCTCAAAAACATTCACTGGTCAGAAATAACCCACGCACGAAGACCACAGCGATATAAATAACAACTTTAAAACATTTTGTGTGTCACGACCAGCGTTTCTTTTCCTTTTTTCTTTGAACAAATCTCCAGATTCCTGCGTTTTTGTGCTTCGGCTCTGTTAAGCAGATCACATCTACAAAAAAATGCTTGTTTGATTCATTTTCTGCAGTGAGTCGATTGACGGTTGAATCACAGAGTCATGTACTCAGCGAAATGAAACCACCTCGTGCTGTGTGATCGCCATGTCCTTGCCTGTGTAAAGAACCGCACCGAGGCGGGGAACACACCAGGGTTCTGTTCAAACACGCTAAACGCTTAGCACCCAGAGTGATTCACTTACTGTTTTTAAACGACTCCTGAGTCAGAGCGATATTGTGATGTCATAAACCTGATTACAGACACTTGTTTACTCAGGATTCATGCACTGTGTGTGTGTGTGTGTGTGTGTGTGTGTGTGTGTGTGTGTGTGTGTGTCTGCAGCGTAGAGATTGGGGAGAGTGTGCGTGGAGAAGATGTGTACATCATCCAGAGTGGGTGTGGTGAGATAAATGACAATTTGATGGAGTTATTAATCATGATAAACGCGTGTAAAATTGCCTCAGCGTCCCGAGTGACGGCCGTCATCCCCTGCTTCCCCTACGCCCGCCAGGACAAGAAGGATAAGGTGGGGGTGAGAGAGCCAGCTTACTAACACACACACACACACACACACACACACACACACACACACACACACACACACACAGAGCGCTGTTACTAACAGTGACTAATTGGCTGTAATTACGCAAATTCACCAATTACAAGCTGGATCCCATCTGACCTGCCTGTCCGTAAGTCTGTCTGTCTGTCTGTCAGTCACCAATTGTCTCTCTCTCTCTCTCTCACTCATTCTGTCTGTGTCCCTGTCTGTCTGTCTGGGTCAGTGTCTGTCTGTCTGTCCGGGTCACTGTCTGTCTGTCTGGGTCTCTGTCTGTCTGTCTGTCTGGGTCTCTGTCTGTCTGTCTGGGTCTCTGTCTGTCTGTCTGTCTGTCTGGGTCTCTGTCTGTCTGTCTGTCTGTCTGGGTCTCTGTCTGTCTGTCTGTCTATCTGGGTCTCTGTCTGTCTGTCTTGGTCAGTGTCTCTTTGTCTGTCTGTCCGGGCCAGTGTCTGTCTGTCTGTACATCTTTCTGTCTGTCTGTGTCAGTGTCAGTATGTCTGTCTGTCTGTGTCAGTGTCAGTATGTCTGTCTGTCTGTGTCAGTGTCAGTATGTCTTTCTGTCTGTGTCAGTGTCAGTATGTCTGTCTGTCTGTGTCAGTCTCTCTATGTTTCATACTGCACTTAAATGCATAAATAAATACACTGATTGGTGAGCATGGCTTATTGTTTCCTTCATGTAATATTATAATATAATAGATTTGTTATAATCATGTTCTAACGTTCTTAATGCGTGTGTGTGTGCGTGTGTGTGTGTGTGCGTGTGTGTGTGTGCACACGCACGCAGAGTCGTGCCCCGATCTCTGCAAAGCTGGTGGCGAATATGCTGTCTGTAGCAGGGGCAGATCACATTATCACCATGGACCTGCACGCATCCCAGATACAGGTATGTACACACACACACATACACACACACTCTTCACTATGAACTCTATTTATCAACCTGGGTGTGTGAGTTTTTATGGCAATCTCATAAATTTGTTGCGCACACAAGTGTCCCGTGAGTGTTTAAACGAGGTGGAGGACAGCGCTGTAGCTCTCAGCTGAGCAATATGCTAACAAACATCTCGTAGTATTGTATTACCGTCTTAGCAATTAAACCTAATCATATCAATGAATCTGCGGACACAGATGTAAGTGGTCATCACAGCAGTGAGGGAAGTGTAGGTACGGGACGGGTACCCCACTACGTTTCCTACCTGGAGTGAGAGTGTTGTCATGGAGCTCTCCTCCCTCAGCTGATGAAGAGACGGGAATAACGGGATTGTCTACATGTGGATAATTATACTGGGGTTTACGTATGATGTATAAGGTGTGTGTGTGTGTGTGTGTGTGTGTGTGTGTCAGGGTTTTTTTGACATCCCTGTAGACAATCTCTACGCGGAGCCGGCCGTTCTCCAGTGGATCCGAGAGAATATAAACGAATGGAAAACCTGCACCATCGTTTCTCCTGACGCTGGAGGAGCCAAGAGGTGTGTGCTGTCTCACTCTCTGATATTTTTCTTTCACTCGGTCTCAGTCTGTCCTGTCTTACTTGTTCTGACTCATTACTGACTCTTTCTCTCACACACACACACACACACACTCTCTCTCTCTCTCTCTCTCTCTCTCTCTCTCTCTCTCTCTCTCTCTCTCTTTCTCTTTCTTTCTTCCTTCAGCTTTCACTTTCTCTTGCTCTCTCTCACACTCTGTCTCTTGCTGGCTGTCTCCTTTTCTCCTTCTGTTTCTCTTCTCTGTCCCCCCCCCTCTCTGTTGCTCTCGCTCCTTCTTTCTTTGTGTCTCTCTCTCTCTCTCTCTCTCTCTCTCTCGTGTCTTGCGCTACAGTAGCAGTAAACATGGTTCGTCAGTATGTTTTCGGCAGCGCGTCTTCCCTTTGCTAGGTAGAGAATTAAATGGGTGGAGTTTATTCATTTGGGAGAGGGCAGAATTTGTCTGGCTAATCTGAGAGGTAGAGTTACGAGGTCACGTGAAAAAAAGACAACTACTAGTGATGACAGTTGGCTCGGTACAGTGTGAATGTGCGCTGTAGCTCCGCCCACCGGGCCGACCCACTGTGGAGCGGCTTTAAAGCGTGAAGAAAATCCAAGCGGTTATGAATGTGTTTTGTTCCCTTTAGGTGTGGAGGGTAAGGGCCTGCTGTGTGTACATGTGAGAGTGGTCACTTTGTCACAGGTTTCGGTTTAAAACAAATAAGAAGAGACTTTGTTGGCCGTTGGCTAACAGCGTATGGCTTAGAGATGCTGTTTTCTGTCTCCTTCCTCACACACACTAACGATTTACTAGCTTATCCACTTACACACTGCAGATTCCATCAACATGAAGACCGAATAGGAAGGAAAGTTGATCTTCTTTTTTTTTTTCTACACCTCCTGACCAATCAGACGTCAGACTATCATCATATAATCTTAATGTATGTTTATTTCACCTGGCTTTTTGCTGAGAACCACAAACAATATCGCGAACATGGACAGGAATCTGTCCCATTCATAGGCTCCTTATTTTAAAAAGGAGTATCCACGCGGGACGCGCTTGGAAATTCTCACTGTTCCCATCAGTGAATGGGGAAATCCAAGACCACGAAGGAATCGGCACTCCCAGTTATAAACTCATATTTCTTGTAAAATAAAAATCATCGTAATACTAAAATGCAGTTAAAAGTGAAGTTCAAGTCAAGTCAAGTCAAGTCAAGTGGCTTTTATTGTCATTTCAACCATATACATGTAATACAGTGTACAGTGAG
>JAQQZU010000017.1:14567106-14581042 GCA_030068025.1 Parauchenoglanis punctatus
TCGCTCCCCCCGGCTCTCTCGATCCCCCTCCCGCTCTCTCGGTCGCGCTTTCCCTCCCTCTCTCTATCCCCCCCGCTCTCTCTCTCCTCTCTCTCTCTCTGGACCTCGGTGCTCGTAAAGAGCACTACAGGAAGTTCTCTAGCAGACAGACCTCATGTTCTGCATCTCTCTCTTTCTCTCTGTCCATTCACAGACACACACACACACACACACACATACACTTTTACACACGCTGTCAGTATTAGAGAGGAAGTGTGTGTGTATGCACATGTGTGTGTGTGTGTGTGTGTGTGAAACAGACCTCTCTGCAGCAGTGTACAGTTTGGAAGATGAACATCTGTTCGTAATTTCAGCTTCAGGAAAACTTCATGTGGGATTCACTGATCAGAGAAACGGTTAAGGTAAAAGTTTGTATTTTCTATTTACAAACTTTATTTAAAACAATGTGAGGTCATGTTCAGAGATGAAAGAGTTCTGTTAGTCATTAAGAATTAATTAAGTGTATTTTACTAATTATATCATTCATACCATCGTTATGTGGATTACAAACTGCAAAGAGGTTTCAGTGTTTTCAGTGTAAATGTGCATATACATGTGTGTGTGTGTGTGTGTGTGTGTGTGTGTGTGTGTGTGTGTGTGTGTGTGTGTGTGTCAGTGCATGTGTGTGTCAGTGTGTGTCAGTGTGTGTGTGTGTGTGTGTGTCAGTGCACGTGTGTATCAGTGTGTGTGTGTGTGTGTGTGTGTGTGTGTCAGTGCACGTGTGTGTCAGTGTGTGTGTGTGCGTGTGTGTGTGTCAGTGCACGTGTGTGTGTGTGTGTGTCAGTGCACGTGTGTGTCAGTGTGTGTGTGCGTGTGTGTGTGTCAGTGCACGTGTGTGTGTGTGTGTGTGTGTGTGTCAGTGCACGTGAGTGTCAGTGCACGTGTGTGTGTCAGTGTGTGTGTGTGTCAGTGTGTGTGTGTGTCAGTGCGTGTGTGTGTGTGTCAGGGCGTGTGTGCGTGTGTGTGTCAGTGCACGTGTGTGTGTGTGTGTGTGTGTGTTTCAGAGCGTGTGTCTGTGCGTGTCAGTGTGTGTCAGTGCGTGTGTGCGTGTGTGTCAGTGCGTGTGTGCGTGTGTGCGTGTGTGTGTGTGTGTCAGTGCGTGTGTGTCAGTGCGTGTGTGTGTTTCAGAGCGTGTGTCTGTGCGTGTCAGTGCGTGTCAGTGCGTGTCAGTGCATGTGTGTTTGTCAGTGCGTGTGTGCGTGTGTGTCAGTGCGTGTGTGCGTGTGTGTGTCAGTGCGTGTGTGCGTGTGTGTGTGTGTGTCAGTGCGTGTGTGCGTGTGTGTGTCAGTGCGTGTGTCTGTGTGTCAGTGAGTGCGTGCGTGCGTGCGTGCGTGCGTGTGTGTGTGTCAATGCGCGCGTGTGTGTGTGTGTCAATGCGCGTGTGTGTGTCAATGCGTGTGTGTGTGTGTGTCAATGCGTGTGTGTGTGTGTGTGTGTGTGTGTGTGGTCGTTAGTTAAATTAAATTCACAAATGTGTGAATGTTTTATTAATTCATGATAAGAGATGATATTGCTCTTTAACTCGTCATCCTCCTGAAATAACAGTGACGTTTAAAACCAGACTAAATAGATATTTACAAAAATAGATATAAACTGTTCCAAAAGATTTCTTTGGGAAGATTAGTGCAGTTATTAATGCAGTCACTAACACACACACTTTCAGTGAGATCAGCAGTAAAGTCTGATAATATAAGACAGAATAAAGTGAGTGGAATCTGCAGCACATGCACGCCGTCCTGGGTTTAAATCAGGGGTTTCAGCTGATTGCATTCATTTAAACGCTTGTATTAACCCCAACAATTCTCCACTTGGTATTTCTGAGGAAACTATTTTCATTTCTCTGTTCAATCCTTCCGAAGGTTTCTATATGCAAGCAGAACCCCTTTAGAGGGCAAGGAACCCTTCAGGAACCTTCTGGTCTATCAGTGTAGTGTTAGATATGTAAAACCGCACCTTTTTAGAGGTGAATAGAAACTTGCTGTACCTGAAGCTGCTCATTAGAACATTTTTCGATCATCCCCGTGTACGAGACCCCAGTTCCATCTTGGTGGATTTCTATAACAGACTGCATAATAACACGTCTTCTGGAGGTCAGACTTGCTGATGAAGATGATGCCTACGCTCTGCCGTACTGCGTGCGCAGAGATGCAGCATGGGTTTGTAGGATAACATCGTTATGATGTCAACAAAAATCCTAGAGCTTCATGGAGTCGGTTGTTCTAGATCAATGTAAAGGGCAGCCTTAAAGAATTAAAAACAAACATTGTTGCAGTGAGAGAGAGACACCAGACATTAGCATGTAGATATGTTCCATCTGAGGAAGAAATGACATACACGTTAAGGCCAAAACTTTGTGGACACCTGAGCATCACACTGCTGCCACAAAGCTGTTAGCACACACAGTGGTTAGTGATATTATTGATGCTGTTAGTGATATGACGCTAACAGGGACAGCAGGAAGACGTTCAACTCTTCATAGGTGGGCTCATTAATGACCAAAGTGTAGAGATGTTCCTCAGACTGTTTCCTTGATGTTCTGTTCAATCTATTCTGATACGTGTGACCTGATCCAGTAAAATGAGACTGTTTACACTTGGGTCCTGGGCGATCGGACCACAAGTGGACAGCGCTAAATACAAGTGTAAAACGCAGTCAAGACGTGTTCACTCAAACCACTTGCCGATGTTCTGCTTAATTACTGCTTCACCTCTCTGAGGTTAGGTTCAGAGTTTGGTGTTTAACAGGTGCATTGATAATTATGTCATGAGAAGGTCATCACAAGGATTGTAAGACGAACGTGTGTGTGATATAAACAAAAACAAGGGTCACCGTGAGCCATTTTGCTGGATCGGGTCACAAGTAGAATACTTACATTACTTTTAATGGCTAAAATAGACATGTTTAATGAGACATTATGAATGTTTGAGGCAGCTGAAAGAGCAGGTTTTGTTTTTTTTTTTTACTTCAAAGTATTCTTGTCAGCAAGAATTGGAGATTGATCGGAATTACATTTACGCATCAGTTGCATTTTGGAACTTGAAAATGCATCGTAACCCCTACAGGGAAACGGATTAGTCCACTGCGTTTTATTAGTTCACTGCGTTTTATTAGTCCACTGCGTTTTATTAGTCCACTGTACTACAGCAGTGATGGAACTTCCTTTAACGCGGCACTGATGCAGTTATTAAAGAGCAATTTCCAACTACATTCAATCTCAGTATGGAGAGTGGTTTCACAGTAAAAAGGGATTCGTGTGTGTGTGTGTGTGTGTGTGTGTGTGTGTGTGTGTGTGTGTGTGTGTGTGTGCGCGTGCGCGCGCGTGTGTGTGTGTGTGAGCGCTCTGTTCTGGTGCCTTCAGGTTGTGTCAGAATTACAGCAATTCAAAACATTTATACAGTATGTAATTAACAGAACAAGTTAAAGATATTATAAATATAATTTATACAATATGCCTTTTTTTCCTTGCTTGAGTAAAAGTACAGCTTTATGAGCAGGATTTAGTTGCAAACTATGCAGAATGTGTGCAAGTTATTAAAAGACCTCAAAAATCATTTTGTTTGTGTGTGCGTGTGTGTGTGTGTGTGTGTTTACTGCTCTAAAAACAAATATCGCAAAGTGATTTAGACCTTTCAGTCTTCACTTAGCTCTGTAAATGATTCCCAAACACTGCAATCAACAGAAAAGAAACTAAGATGCATTTCATTGTGTGTTTTGTTTTTCTTGGATTAAAGCATCATGCTCATTAATGCTTCAAAAGGAACATCAATAAATTTTGGAGTTCGAAAAAAAATGTTAGCTTTGCGAAGGCAAGCACGCCGGCCCGAGATTATATGAAGAGTCTGTAAAGAAATCCTTGACTGGATCACAAACGGGTGTAAGTTTCTACATCCTTATTGGAAGGCATTTTAATAAGGAATTGTTGCTAGGTTACAAGAAACATTTTCTAGCACTTCCTTTGCTGTGAAGGTCTCTACTTTAGAAAGGTTCGCTAAAACCAATCCATCCATCCATCCATTATCTATACCGCTTTATCCGTCTGGGTCGCGGGGAAACTGGAGCCAATGCCAGCAGTCGTTTCGGGCAAGAGGCGAGGTACACCCTGGGCAGGTCGCCAGTCCAACCCACGCATGCACGGGGAGAACATGCAAAGTCCACACAGAAAGGCACCCTGGGTGACCTGGGGATCGAACCCAGGACCTTATGCTGTGAGGCGACAGTGCTAACCACCACATCGCCCGTTCGCTAAAACCATGGAAAGAAATTGCACTGATTTCAAATATTGACCATGTTAACCCTTCAGTATTAGAATGTAAATAACTGGGTCCTTATTTACAGCCTGGACCAGTTACTACTCCACTATTGGTACTGCTATCATAGTCCCGCCCCTTCTTGCTCTTGATTGGTTGGTGAGAAAGAAGTGACATTGATAAGCTTGGCGGTGTTCCAAAAGTTGAATGCTTTTCAATGAAAGTTGAATCTAATCTAATCTTCTATGCCAAGCACTACATGAAACTGAGAATCCTGAATAGGAAAAAAAACTACTGTTGAAGCAGCAGATTACTTATCTAACAATAACTGAAACAACTGAAATAACTGAATTTGTGTAAGGACATGTATGTGCAGAGGAGCATGAAAGCCCAGAGCAGACTTACAGAACTCTTCTCAGAAATGGTGTAACCCCACATAATGGATCATAATGGCGCCTGTAATCGCAGTGTACAATATGGACTATTGTGGTTTCACTGTTAAAACAGGGATTGCAATAAACAAGTAAATATCATTGTGAAGCGCACCACGGCTCATTTCCTCCCTGCTGCCGATTTGCTTATCAGGTGGTCTTTTTAATGCACAGATAGATTTTCTTGCAGTTCGACCAGGGAACACTAACGGGATCCGAGGCTGTGATTCTGTACCATCAAATTGCGATCAAGATACAATAAAATCAAAGCAACGAATAGCCCTGTAGTTGGGCAATCATCTGCCTCACACAGATCAGGAACTGTGGAACCGCAGCTCCGTGCTCATCCTGCAGGGGTTCCGTTTTAGATATTTGTTTTTAGACACGCTGTAGACATCTATTTTAAAGCTGCTGTTATATTCTGCATTCAGAAGGTTGCTCAGGAGCATACGTATAACATGGAAGGCTTGGGAAAATTGTGGGGCCCAGAAGAAGAGTTTATTTACCAATCCAAAAACAGAAAAAAAAACACTTTCTGAAGTCAACAGTGGGTCCCGGGTCATTCGATGATGGACAGCACAAATTCCAAAGAAAAATGCAAGAGAAACTGACTGCATGACGGATACAAATGGCTCAGACTGTTACATGGGAGGATCAGGCCCTTGTACCGAGCCAAAGAAGCAAAGAATGATTAGTTCTTTTAAATGAAACCTGGCTAATCTAGAATGAAACCAGACCAGAAGAGCAAATATGCAAAATGGGACGTAAGTATTAACCACAGTAACCTTCACTTCAGTAACTCTAACCCGAGTCGCATGGACACATACAATTTCCTGGCTACAAGCTACATGTCTGTATATAAAACGTACCAGGTTCTGATAAGAAAACCAAAATTTGAACACCAAGTCATCATTTTATAAATAACACTAATAATAATAATTCTCAATTTGACATAAGAGCTGCATATATTAGTAACTGACTGATTCATTGACTCCTTGATTCATTCATTGATTCATTGTTTTTCTTAAATTTATTTATTATAAATACATTCCACACGCCTCATACGTTCAACAGATACGTTTTCACGTACTCGCACGCACGTTAAACAGCAGCAAGCACTCGCTTACCCCTCATCTACATACAACTGGGAGAAGATCCGTATATTATAAACCACAGAGGCACAATCCCAGCAGCTGAGGAACGTGGGGGCTTCGAAACATGTGTGTAAACATGTGGCGAAGCCTTTCACATACACACAAACACACACACACACACACACACTCTTTCCATTAGGAACCCGAACGCTTTCACACGCGACTCATCTCACCAGAGACTCGCTGTCAGTGGGAATCTGCTTTTCTTTCTCAGGGTTTATTTTTTCTCTTCTCTCTAAGCTGAGGCCTTCACGTGTCGATTTTCACTCACTCTCACTCGGGCCTCCTGTCCAGCACTTTCGCAATGCCGTTAAAATCCTGCGGGTTAAAAATCATTATGAGTAATAGCTGTGCTATAAAAGTATTTCATAATACAGAACACAAATCTGTTTGTGTTCTCCCTCTTTCTCTGCACTGGGGAAACCTGGCATTTCTTGACAAAATGCTGGGATTTGAATTGTTAGAAGAATCCCATGTTTTCCTGTCTTTTCACAGTGTGTACCTATTTTTTGCTTTCCATAATTCTGTGATTCCCGTCAAAGAGAAATTGTTCACAGTTTCAGTGTCTAGGGTGTTGTAAATTTGTTTCTCAATCATTCCGAGAAATAACACCAGAAACTTTATCACACTCCTTTGCAGCTCCGTTTCGCTCGTTCTCTCTTTCTCTTTTTCTCTATGCTTTCACTGTGCCCTTGTCAAGTGCACAACACCTACACACATTATGATTTTTACCAAGTGATATGATCCCTGGGTCTGCAGAGGTGGAATTTAAAACAGACTTTTGTTTCTTCAGCTTATAATAGAACGGTTTTAATGCCGAATGGCTTCTGGAGAGAACATCAGATATACACTGCTAAGTTGAATGTAACAAACATTTAGCTCTGATCTCTAACACTTGCTATACCTTGTCAATTAATGTGACGAGGACCTGCCTATGTCCACAGAAAGAGGCAACATGACTAATATGGAAGATGATCAACCACCAGGGACATATCACGAGCTATAGGTGATGTAAGCATTCTCCAGGCCACCAGGAGGCCCTGTAAGAATGCAAGATTTAATAAAATAAATAAAACGTAATAATATATTGTATTAATAAAGCAAGTAAA
Organism: Parauchenoglanis punctatus; assembly: GCA_030068025.1. Taxonomy (NCBI): domain Eukaryota; kingdom Metazoa; phylum Chordata; class Actinopteri; order Siluriformes; family Auchenoglanididae; genus Parauchenoglanis; species Parauchenoglanis punctatus. The sequence goes on from JAQQZU010000017.1 coordinate 14,574,087, forward strand.
GCATGAAGGTCCTGGGTTCTAAGATGGTGACCGACTGGGGTCTTTCTGTGTGGAGTTTGCATGTTCCTTCAGTACCTGTGTGGGTTTCCTCAGGGTGTTCCAGTTTCAATCCACAGCCCAAAGACATTCAGATTGCATCAACTGACTACTCATAGGTGTGAATGTGAGTGTAAATGTCTGTTTGTCTCTGTGTTAGTCCTGTGATAGATTGGTGACCTGCCCAGGGTGTAACCCTGCCTCTCACCTGAAGTCAGCTGGGATTGGCTCCAGCTTCCCTATGTAGCAGTATAGCTAATGGATGGATGGATAGTTTTGTGATAAGGGACAGTAAGGCTGTGGTTGTTACCATGATTGAGGCTTTTGCAGGGTGCCCTCTAGTGGTCTGCAATTTGAGAGGGATTGGGGAAAGTACGATGTTGCTTAGGGACCCCAAAGATTCTGTAATATTCCTGCTTTTGTTTGTGAGCCAATTGAATGGAAACCTTTGTGATCCTCATAGTTGTCACCAAAAAAGTGTACAAAAGAGACCTCACAGAAAGTGTCTGTGGCTGTGACTGATGAAGGCTCAGCCAATCAGGACGTTCTTACAAAGTGGAAGGGGTCAAGTACATTTTGCAGCATCCTGATACCTTTATATGTTTCCTTCAACATACTTAACTTGTTCCTTATTTTGGCCATATAATTATATTTAAAAATGATTAAACATGTATTATTGCAACATTTAAACCATTGTCTCTTTGTTTTGTTGTGTCTTTTTCAGATCTCTGATATTTCCACCAAATCAAAGTAAGCTTCCCTGAAGAAAAAAACACCTCGCATCACCATGGAATCAGACTCCTCTCTCAACCTGAGCACAATCAGTGAGACCACATCTCTCCATGAAACCTCGAACCAATCGTGCGATTTCCTCTCACTCTCCTTCTCTCACTACCAGCAAACCCTCATTCCTGTTATTTACCTGCTAATCTTCATCCTGGGTTTCCTCGGGAACACGCTAGCAGTGTGTGTGCTGGGTCAGAAATCACTGAGGTGCAGTGTTGCCAACACATACCTGCTGAACCTGGCCCTGTCTGACCTCGTCTTTCTGCTCGGTCTCCCGTTCTGGGCAGTGCATTACCTCCAGGATTATGATTGGCCATTTGGATGGTTCATGTGCAAGCTGTGTGGCTCGTTGACTTCGCTCAACACATATGCTAGCATTTACTTCATTATGGGAATGAGCATTGATCGGTACCGCGTCATAGTCTACCCTCTACACTCGACGCACTGTGCCGAGAGTGAGTATCGCGCCAGGACTGTGTTTCATGCCAGGTGTGTGTGCGCTGTGATCTGGGTCCTAGCGACTCTCACAACCATTCCGGCATTTGTTTTCCGGGAAATCCATCACTCTATTGAGTATAACATGACAGCTTGTGTGATGAGGTACCCGGATAAACACTGGCACGGAATTCTAATGCTTGTTAAGAACACCTTTGGCTTCCTGATCCCTTTGATAGTCATAGCAACATGCTATGGCCGAATCAGGTGTCACCTGTTAGTATCCCCGGAGTTGGTGGAACCCGACTCGTCACGTCTGGAGCGTGTGCGCCGTATTGCACTCGCCATAGTCATGGCATTCGTCCTCTGCTGGTTCCCATTTCACACGCTGTCCTTCATGGGCGTGTTGCAGGAGCTTGGCGTGAACTGGAGCTGCAAAGTACAGCAGGTGATGGCCATCATGATGGGTCCTGCACTCTGCCTCGGCTTCGCCAACTCTGCCATCAACCCGCTGCTCTACTGCTTTGTGGGGAACCGATTTCGCCAGCAGCTGCACCGCCTCTGGGAGGCGAAAGTGCAAAAGATCGGAAAGCAGAGGTGCGACTCTGTCAGCATGCAGATCAGTGGATCACGGAAACTCAGCGACACCAAAGATACAATGGCCTCTGTGACTGTAGAAGAAAAACTGTAATTTATATACGATACAGGACTGAACCTTTTGATATCGGATGTTGCAGGTCATGGGGTTAAATGTCTGAGGTTAATGATTTAGCGAGCAAACTGCAAGTATTATTACACTTTATATGGACATTGTTAAAACACAACGATAACCGACATAAAAACAATTATGAATCTCAGCATTTTCCTCAGATATGTTTTTCAACTACGAAGAATTACCTTAATTATGACCCCAAACCACATCAGCAGGTTCTGCCATACCAAGAAACATCAACGATACATCACAACTATGAAGCAGTGAAGTAAAGGGAGTGTTGTTCATGTGGGATTGTCCTGCTACAAAGGGTGAACTCATGACCTGATTTAAAGTGAAGGAGGACAAAACCAACCCAAAATAGCGACCTCTATTGCACCAGAGGACAAACTGCGACACACTATTCCTCCCATACACAATGGACAGGATGTATATGTATATGTTTATCTTAATTTCTACTCTTTTTTATTCATCATGGTGGCCTCCAGTGGTGTGGTGGACACACTGCAATGGTATCAGGGGCAGACAATCCATTCTCATTGGTTTAGAATAGCATGTGATCTAGATCTAGACCTATCCTCATTATCTGATGTGAAAATTTTACAAGCACACTGTTGTACTGGATTTAGAATGGTTCGCATGTAAGCTAGCACACTATGTAGTGCACTAGAAGCTAATTAAGAGATATTTAAGACACAAGTTCTGAGTAGTAATATATATAAAGAGCGTAATGTGACACTGTATTATTTCAATTATCGACCTATAACATGAACCTATTTAGCATGTATAACATACGCTAGTGTTTCAGGGAAGAGATGTTACACTACATCATGTTAATACTATAATGATGCTCGGTCATCAGTAAAACTTGTTGTTAGATCACAATAAAGGCACATAAGAAAAAACGCTGCACTACTGTAGCCTGTATAGTAGGTTAGAAGGAGGTCTAGCTAGCTAATGTGTGGACTCACAATTAGCAATAATGAGCACTTACGCTCAGATAAAGCCTAAAAATGATCTCATGGAACCATGCGTTCGCTTGTTAACACAGATGCATGACACTCGAGCTTTTTGTTTGGGCAGAACAATTTCACGGCCCGCGCAGTGCCTGGGGCTGCTAATCATCGAAGTATGTTAGCAATGTTGAAAAATTACACAGAATGCATTACATCACTGATCGCAACATACACACACACACACACACACACAATGCAGATAAGACCTTTCTGTAATAATCTTTGTGTTTTATGGCTGGATTTAATGCTTTGGAGTGCTTTTCTTGGCTAAGCTGCTGACAGGTTTAGTGTGTGTGTGTTTTTTTACGTTTGTCCTGGAATTAACCCCTTTGTTACCAAACTTTCCTTTACTTTTACACTCATAACATACACTAACACTAGCTTGTCAGGTTTAGTTGTTGGCTTATAAAATAACAAATTATTAAAAAAAACATTTAGACATCAGCTTTGCTATTTAGGGGAAAAATGCACACTTGTTGGATAAAGTTTTTGAATGTGATTAGCTAGCAAAGATTCGTAACACATTAGCACAAAAGATACATTGATTCTTGGAAAGAATTCCACTTATGGAACATCAACGTTATCAAAATTTGTGTCACAACACAATGGAAAAACACTCCCATTACATGCCTGAAATATCAGCCACAGTAGACATTAAAAAAATAAAAATGACTTCCTATCCTCAGTTTGGTCACAAAGTCAATCCTCGAGAATCCTGAAAAAAGAAAGTAGGGAAAAAAAAACGCAATGCAAAGGGATTTATTGTTCGTGTTGTATTTACGATTGCTGTAATTAAATATATACCGACGCTCAGATTTTCTGTACGTATGACTGATATATGCATCCAGTATTTGTGTTCTCACATAACACACGGTGATTAACAAGACCATAAGTGTGACTCAAATGCTATAAAAGCTGAAATGCAGAAATAACAAAATGATTCACGGTTCTCTTGAGAAAGTGAGATTATTCACGCATGCTTTTGTGGAACATGTGGCAGGCTGAACGAATGTGCAGGCTGATTTGGTCAAAAATAACACTGCCTCCGTGTGAAGACGGAAACGCAGCTCCGAGTGTTTAAACTGAAACTCATGGATTACGTGTTTGAAATCTTCTCAATCTCTCTAAATCCTGTTCTCACTGTTAGAAGAACGTTAAAGGTTTAATATATGCTGAGGAAATGCTGAGCTTAATGACGTACTGAGTGGATAAAAATGTGTGTGTTTGGGTGTTTTATGTCCTTATGAGGACTAAATGTCCTGACAAGCATAGTCAGGTCTGACCTTTGGGTGGTCCTCACAAGGAAAGTGTTTGTTTTCCATTATTGACGTTCGGTTTAGGTGTAGCATTAATTAGCTGTATTCATAATTATGTCAATGGAAGGTCCTCACAAGGGTAGTAGGCGAGTGTGTGTGTGTGTGTGTGTGTGTGTGTGTGCGCATAAATTATTGCACAAATTAAAATTAAGTCAATTAAATATAAAATAGTAGTAGTATAGTAGTAGTATAGTAAAAGTATTATTAGTATTCTAAAGCATTTTATTTAAATTGTAAACTACATTTGAGCAGACTGTAATTAAATGATGTATAAAAATATTAAAACAAAAGTGTTATAAGATTTAAATTTATATATATATATATTTCTAAGTATCTGTCTACAACTGTTTCATTATGAGACAGGAAGGGAGAGTGATACTTTGGTGGGATGTGGTGTTTTATGTTGCCCGCTTTACACACAGCACTTTCTGTTTCAGTTTTTTTTTAACTTTACACTTTATATCTATAATGTAGAATCTTAGAACCTTTAGAACACTTTAAGAGCCCCTACAACCTGTCCTGGCATCCATAGCCATACAAACTCACAACATGTTAAACTATATACATGATGTACAAAATCCACAATTAGACAGCTGTTTAAACACACTGCCCTCTCAAGAATTCTTTATAATGCCCTTGAATTCATCAATAGATATAAATGTGTCTAATTTTAGATCTTTCTGCAGATTATTCCATGTCCATGGTGCATAATAAGATGCAGTTTTCCCCAGACAGGTGAAACCCGGGGTACATTAAAAAGCAACCACCTGGAAGAGCGTAGCTGGGAACTGCCCCAGCTGAGACAGAGGAGGGCACTGAGATAAGCTGGAAGATACCCAGAATCACTTTACAGATAAACGTATACCCACGCCGTTCTCTGCGAGTGCTCAGTGATGCCCAACCCACCCAGTAATAAAGAATGCAATGATGAGATGCAAAGACGTCTTGCGCCACCTGTGCTATAGAGGGAGCGCGTGTATAAATGACAGTGTCATCAGCACAGAGGTGTGATTTGCTTGAATGTCCTTACTCAGGTCGCTTATAAAGATAGAGAACAGAAGAGTTCCAAATATGGAACCTTGCGGGACACCTTTAATTATCTCAAGGAAATCAGATTTACGGCCTTCTGCATAAAAACACTGCTTTCGACCTGCAAAATCATTTGTGAACCATTTAACAGCGTCAGGACCGAAACCAACATTTCTGACGTTGTTCAGCAACGACTCATGGTCCACTGAATCAAACGCCTTCGACAGATCCACAAATAAGGCAGCACAATGCAGCTTTCTATCCAAGGTCTCAATTAGATCAGCTCTACACAGCTGTAGCAGCAGTAATGGTACTGCGGCCAGTTCTGAAACCAGACTGAAAATCACTTAAGATGTTATCATCAAGTAGAAACTGTTTAACTGCAAATTTACCTGAGATTCAGGGATCTTAGCCACGATTTAGAGTTTGGAAATCAGATGGTAGTTGTTCAACTCGAACCTTTAAGTATCGGGAGAACAAAGCAGCTTTCCCAATTTTAGGCATGGAGTTTGGACAAAGACTCAAATTAAAAATGCACAGAATGCTACTCTGTCCCCTTTAAGTGCTGCGCTCCAGCAGGTGGATTCTGGGTAAGCCTAGGCTTCAAACAGTCCACATTTAGAGATGCGTTGCAATCCAATAACATCCAGTAAAAATGCATCATCCAGAAATCCCAGACTGCAATAAAGATGTTATTCTTGGAGAGCACCACTCAATCAGGCCCAAGTGACATACAAATCACTCATAAAAACATTAAATTCTCAGATACCTACATACAAACAATGGACTGACTTGGCTGCCATCTTCTAACATGTAACAATCATTCTAGAGTAACCGTATGGCTCACGCAACGGCTTCAGTTAGAGAATGCTGACTGCGGTGTGTAAGGAGTCAGGCAAGACTCAGTGTGGTGCAGTTAAAGAAAATGTGTCAATAATCAGTGAAAATAAATAATCAGAGAAAATGAATAAGTGAGGTGGCGGTGTGATAAAGCTACCTTAGGGCCTCTGACTTCTCAGAACCTCAGAGAACATTCCAACTGGTAACATCACGCCCCTGCAGTGTGTGGCTGTCTAGCATGTCAGTCGAGCTGAGCTTCCTCCCCACCCACAGTGCACGAAGAGGATCTTGAAGATCATTAAAGCCTCCAAGCCACCCGAACCACAACTTGTTCGCAATGCCTCCTTCCTGCAGCAGTGTGACACCGCAGCATCCTTCCTCTCCTCAACAGACACAATGGTGTTTTTTTTATCCTTAGTGCGACACATATAGCTTGTATTTTAAATGTTATACATTAAGCACACCTTATATTTTATTTATTTTTTAGCTTTCCATCATGTACAGTATTACCCACATCTATACCTCCTAACTGATTTGGGAATGATTTGGGAATTGCACTCATCTTTTCTACAGTTTATCCTGAGTGTCCTAACCCAAGTCCTATAAAAGTATGACACATCATATATTTGAGTTACTTCCTGTTCCTACTTTACACATTAATTCAATTCAATTCAATTTTATTTGTATAGTGTTTTAACAACATACATTATCACAAAGCAGCTTCACAAAAGTATATAAATTCTGAATATAAACTTATGAATCTATACATTTATCTATATATATATA
>JAQQZU010000017.1:14581142-14600677 GCA_030068025.1 Parauchenoglanis punctatus
TTCAGTGCTTTATAGGTCAGCAGTAGTATTTTATAATCTGTGTGAAATTTGATTGGGAGCCAGTGCAGTGTAGATAAAATAGGGGTGATGTGCTCATATTTTTTTCCTTTATGTTACCACACAGAAGCGTAAACTCCTCCTGTCCTGAAGATGTCGGAAAACCTAGTTACAGCTTTACCTCTGACACCGGAGACTTTTTTCAGAACCATCAAATAAAACATCTCCTTACTTATTCAATGATCTTCTTAATCTGTTTATCATTAGCAGAGCACGATCCTGTGACTGAGCTGTTACTATAGAAACGATAACATATGAGAGCGAGCGCATTTATATAAACCTGCGCTTCTGTCGGCGCTGCTGTTACAGAAAATTACTCAACACCTCCTGAGCAATCAGAGGCAAGTATTATAACCTTGTAAATCTTATAACTCCGGTTATATTCTACAATCCTAAAATAAATGGTCATTTTGTTTACGCTTCATGAATCTAGAATCGACGTGAACAATCGGTTTAAACACACTGAAACGTCGAGAAACATCTAGAAGGCACATGGAAAGATTTATAGCCTGAAGGATAAATAAGAATTATAAGACACACACACACACCTTTGAACTGGAACTAATGGATTATGAGTGAGTAAATGTTTGTATGAGTCCAGGAGCTGCAGTGAATTTCCACCCGGCTTCAGTGCATCGTGTCTGTGAAGCTGTAAGATACGAGAGGACGTGAATATGAACATTAATATTAATATCAATCATATTTTGATCCCAAATGTCCCGAGTCTCTAACACACTCAACATTCAACTACTTTCCAAACCAACTTCCGAGATAAACAAAACCTAAAACAAAAGCGATGTGGGTTTAAGCCTAGAGGTCTCTTCGACTTTGACCTCAGCTCTGTTTCAGTGTTTAGAGGTTTATCTCTGCTGCAGCAGAGGAAGTGGCTCAAACACACATACACACACACTTACACCCACACACACGTTCACACACACCCCTTAAAACATACATATCCTCCATCATGTCACACACATTCACACCCACACCCACACACACACACCTACGCACACACATGCACACGCACCCACACACCTCTTAACACATATATATCCCCCACCAAGTCACTCACCTTCACATATACACACTCACGTTCACACTTGCGTACACAACCACCCACTCGCACATGCATACACACATATTTAGCTACTTTCAACTCCTCTTTCGGAATGATTTTCATTTCACTCTCTGGCGCTTTATAAACTTCTCTATCTTACCTACATTTTATTTAAGGTGCTCTGAATAAAGTTTCGCAGCTCCTGGTGTGCATCAGATCACGAAGGAGACGCTATCTCTATCACCGTGTGCACGGACCACGTGTAATAATAATACTAATAAAAATAATAAAAATAGTAATAATAATAATCATAATTGAATGACATGTAAGATTATTTTTTAGGAAGAGAAAAAGCCTATACAAGTCTTTGGGAGTTTGGAGGAAAGGTACATTTTAGGTTTAAAACAGCTTTATTTTAAACTTATTTTCTTGAACAGGAAAGACGGAACCCTTTCATTCCAACAAAAAAACCAAACAAAACCAAAACCAAAACAAAATCAACTTACAGAGATTACCGTTACGCCAGCGACTTGTTCGCAGCTCGATTTGTGATTACTCTGTCTGCTTTTAGTTTCTCCTCTAATGACGTTTTAGGGAAGAAAATAACAATAATAATAATAATAATAATAATAATAATAATAAAGTAACCCACCTTGTTCACGTTTGTGTGCTTTTTAGCCACCGCTCAGGATGCCTTACGGGCATGTGACTCGAGCTGATCAGGGCAGTTCAGCAAAAACAGTCAGATCCCCACGAACAACAGCAAATAATCTGATCCCAAAAGTAAATCCTTATAACTGATGGGTTTGTTTGCTTACAGCTTTTCTCAATGCTGAAGTCACTTTCTCAAACCTCCTCACGCAGTTGCCGTGACACCAGTTTATTTGAGCTAATCTGTGAATCGTTTCTTATTGTTTTCAAAAAGCATTCAGTGTCTTAATGCTTCAAACCTCACGGATTCTTTTCTCACTCAAAATCCACCGCCATCAAAACCTAGAGGCCGTTTTGCACACGATCATCCAAAGTGTTAAAAAAACTACATTGGAAACTGAGTTACTACAGGTTACTACATTCCTATCAACACCCTTTTGAATTACATTGTAACAATGACATCATATGATAAAATATAAAAACGAGACCAAACACAATGCCTGGCGCAGCAGCACCGAGCGACGGTACCAGCTCCAGGACAGACATCATCGCAGCGTGTGCAGCAATGTGCAGGGACGGCGTGCGCATCCCAGGACGCCTCACCTCGCCCCTGAACGAGGATCCTGGTACCACAGGATGACATGGTTTCTGCCACCATTCTTCAGCATGGAGGTGGAAGGTTCATGAGCACCATCCAAGAAGCATGTCATCACTACATGATATGAATGCTGGATGCCAGACGTTTCTCCAGAGCAATGCCAAGGATGGATCAGGCGTGCCAAGACAGACCACTCTAGCTGTATCTCTAGAAAGGACATTTTTTCGACAGAGGTCAGATTCTGAGGTAAATCCAGTGAAGTTATACCACAGTGTAACAAGCCAGTGTCTATTATTCTGTGTCCTGTTAAATGACCACACTACCACACACACACACGCACACACACACACACACAGTTTCATCTCCTCTACTGAACTGATTTTTCATTGTCTGTGAACACTCTCTGTTCAAGTGGTTATAGTGGTGAGCACACTTAGCATATTGACGCCACACTGTTTCTACGGCAACTGTCAAAAGAGATTAACAGTTTAGTTAGCTGTGATGCAGTTGTTCCACGGCTAATATAGACACTGTGAACACACAGCCAGAGTGAAAAAAACAGCCAGAATTGTGTAGCACATCAACATTTCTCTCAGGTGTGTTGGCAAATTACTCTGCACAGCTAAACTGACACTGTAACATACACGAACACTTAGCTCTGACTGCTAACCGAGCTTCCATGGGTTCTTACTGTAAGGGGACAATTTAGGAAATCTAAATGGAAATGTCGATTGTTTTTATTCCCATATTACAACATTATCATGAATATAGCAGAACATAACCTAAACGCTAGACACAGATGCTAGTTCACGCAGATGCTAGTTCAATCTAGGGTGGCCAGACGTCCTTTCTTTTCTAGGACATGTCCTGTTTTTGGGACCTAAAAAATGCGCCAACAGAGGGACTTCTAAATCACCAACAATGTCCGGGATTCAGCTTTTGCTTCCTACATCATATTCCGGGTGTCCTGTCCCATGCCCCAAGTGTCCTCTTTTCTGAAAATGAAAATATGGTCAACCCTAGTACAATCCTTAACAGCTCTTTATTGGAAAATGGCTATTAATGGCTTGTTTATGCAGTAAATAAAGTGAATGTTTGTCTGCTTGGGGTTTGCGGTTAAAGGCGGCGGATGCTGAATGAGTCGATTCCAGCCAAGCAGCAACTTCCTGCATGCTTGTTTGAGTGTGTGTGTGTGTGTGTGTGTGTTAAATGTGCGTCTTCCTGATTTCTGTATCACTTCTAAATATATTAGCACCAATACCCTCCCTTATGACCACGTCTACTACAACGAGACCCAGGGTGTTTGTAACGGCGCACTTAATTTATCTTTATTAGAACCAGCAGTGTGTGTGACTGTGTGTGTGTGTGTCTGTGTGTGTGTGTGAGAGAGAGGTTGAGGTTAACAGTGCACTAATGATGGAGGACTTAGCAATGTACCATGGAGCAATCAGCAAAGAGCAAGCCGAGACAATTTTAGGGGCAACGGGCCGAGATGGAAGCTTCCTGATCAGAGACAGCGAGACCGTCCCGGGTTCCTACTGCATCTGCGTGCTGTACGTACCGCTTTTCTTCACTGTATACTTTTATAAAAAGATTATAATTATGTAGCTGCTTGTAATTCCATCTTCGAAAGGTGGTCACGCTTCATCTCTTAATTCCGAGATCTTCCAGGAATTTGTGGTCTCTGTTTTGCTCAGGAATGTTTATTTATTTTGTTATTTATATTGAACAGACGTGAACATAGATTGCATTTATAAAAGGATTTTAAAATGAACAGATTAACATAACTTTAATTTGCATAGCGGCGTCACTACACAGCTTTGGAAAGGAATAATAAAAAAAATGGAATAAAAATAAATACATGCATAAAAATAAAAACAAAAAGTAAATGTTGAAATCACAAACCAGAAGAATAAATGTTAAAATAAAGAAAAATATAAAGTAGTCTGCAAAAGTCTTTGGCACGAGAAAAGAAATGCCTTTAAAAAGAATGAAAATGTAAGATTCCTAAATAAAGCGCATCAGTAGCCTCAGGTACACTTTGTGTTTTTTATGAGGTCGTCGGCTGGTTAGCTTTATTAAGCATCTCGGAGAATCTGCTACAGTTCTTCGGGAGACTCTGAAAGTCACACTGTTTTTTGGGGGTTTTATTGTCTAAAACGTGTTTTTATTTTATGTAATATGGTACTTTCCTTACTGACATACTGTACATTTTCTGTAACATTATATTTTTTGTTGAACAAGTAGTGTTTGGAAATCTAAAATGTTTTTTGTGCAGACTCAATCATTTAGAAGTCATAAAAAATAAATTAAGAAGTTATTAAAACATCTACAACAAAATTTGTATTAAAAATATAAGGGTGCCTGACAACAACAACAATAACCATAAAAACCTAATAAAAAAAATGAAATAAAAGTACATTTTGTTTCTATTATTAAAAAAAAAACACTCCTAAAAAAGAAAAAAGTTTATTCCCTAAAGTCAGAACCCTCTTTACAAGAAAAACTTTACAAGAATCTGGTATGGTTCTAGATGCATTTTTCTCCAAAGACTCTCGCTGTGAGAATGTTCTCAGCCTGTTACAAAGTCTTGTTATTACTTGGGACAGGGAGTGTAAAATTCAGCTAATAGTACACTGTAGTCTATACGTCTGGTAGCATTGGGGTGACGTGAACAAACTTAAAATATTATTTGAAAATGTATTCTTAGGAAACTTAAAGAAAAGGAACAGGTTCAGTTAATTTCTCAATAGTCGCTTTCAGACCAAACAGTTTTAGTGACTATCCCCTGGGGAACTCCCCTGAGAACTACACCTTCAAGAGCCTTTGTTCTGTCTGCATTCGCACCGCCAGTAGGAACACAGAAGTAAGACGGCATCAAAATCGCACCGTATTCCCTCCATCACACACAGGCTTAATAAAGTCTGGACTGTCCATTTATCCGTATTTTTGTTTTCTTTCATTTTTGACATTGACGTTTAGAGCTGTTGTTTACATGGCTAACATTTTACATGGATTTAAGGCTGAACCCAACTCAGAATGTTTACAGTCCAACTGGATTCAGCTGCTCAGTATGAAGATTTTCTATATAGACTAGGTCTATCTGGCAACTGGAAAATCCACTAGTGAGGATTTTGTTCAATGATTTTAGTCATTTTGACCAACATGTCACATATTCTCCCCTCGACCGAGTCTCACACTGCCTGACAAAAAGAGAAAAACGGCTGCCCGAATCTCACTACACCACTCATGGTTTCTATTATGCTGGGAGAGTACCTACCCTGAAGTAGGAGTTAAAACAATTCCCTAAAAACAGCATTTTATGAACTATAATCGTTCTTAGATCCTGCAGTGCTCTGGGCTGAAAGCGCCTAGTGTTGCACAGAGCTCTGCAAGGCCAGGGTCATGATTCACAGTTTCCTCTGAAGTCATGACCTTATATAAATTACTCTCACTCCAAATTTACCCACATAGGTGCAGTAGTATTGTCAAAATAAAACGCACTGACAATCCACCCACACAACCAACATTAAATAAGTCACTTCACAAATTGCACATAATAAAGAACTTCACCTGTATGTTAAGAAAAAGTAGCAAAAAATAGCTTGGAATATCGCCTAAAATGGCTAGGAATTTTTTTAATCAAAATATCTTGCAAAACTGGCTACTAAATTTAGTGGAAAAATGCCTATTAAAATTAAGCTAGTAAACTTAGCTTGAAATGATTAGAGACGTTTTAGCTAAAATGGCTAGTAAATTTGCTTAAAAATGCTTCAAATCAAAATTCAGTTTGATTTAACAAAACAAATGGCCTTCTCACTCTTCAAAGTGGTCTATGAAAGATTTCTCACTTACAGTGGACTAAACCAAATGTGGGCGTGTTATTTTTTTGAAAGATTCTTACACCATTTACATGAAACTATCTGTCCTACAGAAGTTTAGATAAAAGACTTCGGTTCATATGACAGACTTTTTATCCAAAGAGGCAGAATCCAGTCCAAGAACTGAACTGAGCCAGCGATTGAGGGGCAACAGGGGCTCTTGGGCAGTCATGTGATCTGAACCAGGATGTGGGCAATGGTAGCTTGATGTTTAAGGTTGTGAACCACTGATTGGAAGGCTAAGAGTGAAGATTTCACTGCTAGGTCCTTAAGCAATGGCCTGGATTCGTCAATTCCTCCAAGGATGCTGTACAACAGACCTTGCAATTTGACTCCCACTTCCTTCTAGTTGGATGATGCCAAAACCCAGTTCCCCCTTTTGGGATATACAAAATCTATCTTTTGCTCATTAGCTTTGAAATGTAACCATAGAGCTTGCTTTGCTCCTCTTCTAACCTTATGTTTCCCAACCCTTGTCTTGGATTTCCCATTTTCTTGCAGATTTTGCTATTTTCTTTTCTCTGACACATCGCATCCAATTACTCAGGCTTTTTAAGAATTAACATGGGTGTCTTAGAGTAGGAAACACATAAATATGTAGAGCATGTGGTCAACACGACCAGAGTTCCACACTGGGTTTTTACCATCGGAATACAACCAAATGTCCTGCAAAGTTTAGATCCAACCATCTTCTAGATTTATATGTATTCATGTGGCAGAAGCTTATAGTTGAGACAAAATCCTGTCCAAAAACAGAACTGAGCAAGTAGTTGAGGGTTAAGTGACTTACCCGAGGAACAACAGTAACTTTCTGACAGTCTTGGGATGCGCACAGGGATTTGGGCATGGGTAGCTCAGTTGTTAAGGTTCTGAACCACTGACTGTGAGACCGAGAGATCAAATCCCAGTGCTGCCATTCTGCCTCTGTTGGGCCCTTAAGCAATGTTCTGAACTGTCAATTCCTTCAACAACTGACCTGGCACTCTGACCCCAGCTTCCGTCCAGCAGGGTTATGCCAAAACACAAGCTGCAACGAGGGGAAAGTGCGAGCTCTGCCACTAATCGAAACCAGCAGTTCTGGTCACAGAAAACCCCTTCCATGCACATTTTGTTGTTATTTGCTCTTGCTCTAACATACCTTACCTATCAAACGAGTCAGATAATTAACATGCTGTTCCTGAGCCAGTAAAGCAAGTAAAACAGCACATAGCTTTGTAGCAAAGAAAAATTTATTTGATCTGGACAATAATATATTGACAGTGTGATTTGTATATTTGCAGCATGAGTAGATTATCCTGCTATTTTATAAGTGAAGCTGGTTATGAATAAATGATTCTACTGAGACTGAAGGCTGCTCCTTCATTCCTTTTTGTTTTTTTAGCCTATCGCTGAGCACTGAGCCGAGATGTGTTGTTTTTTTTCTGTGCAGATGTGATCAGTGTGTCTTCACCTACAGGCTCTATCATGTCGAAGGCAAAGTGTGGAAAACGGAGGTATGTCAAAATGTCAGTGTGCTTGACAGGGCCGGCTAACGGGTTTTCACACCTTCGACCGTGCATTCCAGTACCCTTTGACCGTTTTATTTTCCGAAGTAAAGGAGTGCTAGAAGTGTGTTCAACTTCATTTTAATACCTGTATGTTTGCATGATTATGCCGCAAAACAAAAGTTCTTTAAGGGTTTCCTTAAAAGTTTTAACCTGGTACTAATTCTTTTTTTTTTTTGAAAGCCTGTGTCAGAAATCTAATTAGCATGTAGGCCATTTATCAAGGTAGTTAGCTAGATGATAATTCATAAGCCTTTTTTGAGGTTTTATTAATTGAACTTATCCATCAGAACAAGGCATCTGGTGGAACATCATTAGGCCGGTGTCACGTTGAACAAAAAAAGCCCTGTCTGGGCTGCGTTTGACAACGACACGTCTCTTTCAATAGCTGCAATATAAGATCGACATTAAGGGCCAGATTTACTAAGCAGGATACATTAGCATGAGCTCACAATAAAAAAAAGTGCTAATAGGATATTATTATCTTTAATATTGTTATTGTTGATGAATTTCTGTGGCGTAAAAGGAGTAAAACATTTAAGGATGTGCAATTATTAGTTTACTATAACAGCACAACACGGAGAGTGCTCTACCTTACGTATGAACCCAAGCTTTATAGGCAGTGTGCGTGGGAGGAACTGTCTTTCCTGATCTAGACCTCAGTTTCAGAACCCGTGAAAGTGCACGTGTGGGTGTGATCACATGACCATTAACAGTCCACTTTGTTCCCTTTGCACAGTTAATACCTTCATTGTGTAAAAAATGTCAAACAATTCATGGAAATAGAACAAAATATGTTTAAACTTCCTCAAAGTTCCGAAAGCTTTCATAGTTTATCTAAAATATAGAAACGTTATGCTTTATTTATAATATAATATAATGACTTACACTAATTAATGAAGGACTTACACTTGTTTATCATCTGTACTCTGTTTTGTGCAGACGGCTCCCGGTGTGAAGGAGCGACTCTTCCGAAATGTCCAAAACCTTCTGGCTGCGTATCAGGAGCCGAACCAGGGCATCGCCATGCCGCTCCGATTTCCTGTAAATATCGATCAAGCACAGCACACGAAACCTCTTCCTCCGCCTCGGAAACACATCCCCTATTAATATATACTGTGGAAACTCAGGATGTCCTGACTGTAAACATGACGTTTGTGTGTTTTATACTGATTTCAATATTTCTTGCTTAAATAACGTTTTTCATTGTGTTTATTTATGATTTAATCACTGCACATTACCTCTTCTGCTGAAGGAAGATAATGCAGAATGTTCAGATTTCTGTAAATTTGTTCCATGTTATATTGAAAGAAATAGCCAATTAGTGATTTAGACATTTTACACATTTTATTTTTCAGGTAGTGGTATTTTTCAGCAGACATTTTTAAATCTCTCCACATTAAAACAGAAACAAAATTTTGAATTCTTCCCAGGAGAATTTCCTTTTTTTTTTTTTTGCAGCTAAGAAGCCTAACTATTTATTCATATTTTCTAAATATTATTTTCTTTATTTTCTTACGTAAATTCCATTTTTGTTTTTTAAGTGAGTGGTTTCCTTTTAGGAGGAACATCATGTCACACCCTGGCTCACATGTATTAAAGACAAAATTGGATGAATTTGTTCATATGTTCATTAGTTTTACTGTTAATTTACAAATCATCCATAAAACACATGTAAATAGTGTTTTTAAATAATTCATTAAAGATTATTTTTGATAAACTGTATGTAAAAATCATTAGGTGGGCAATCATAATAAAAATGCTAAAGAAAAACATTTCTTGTTAAGATATTTAATTATCTTTATAGTGCTTAATTAATTATGGCTGTGCCCATGAAACAGGTAAAAATCCATTCTGATTTTTTGATGAGAAACAAGACAAGAAGCAGCTTTTAGAGTATAACTAATTTTATTCTTCAGAGCAATACAACTATAGATTTTTTTTTTCAAAATATCCAGCTGAAACATCATCTCTGTACCTTTATGACTTTAAAAAAATGTTTTTCAAAATGTTTCAAAGAAACACAAACTGAACAAAGTGAAATGTGAAATATATTTATTTATCAAAAGTCCTGATGGCCAAAGTGTTTAAATATGAATTCCTCTGCTCGTTAAACAAAGCGATGTTCGGAATGATCATGCCCCTTAAAAACACGCAATTGTTTTGGATCACATTCACAGTATGCACTCATGAGGATGTAGATAAACTTTCCAAACCGTTCCTTTGCCAATATTATCCAGCATTTTAATATGACTTTGTTTATCCCGCACTGGTTCAATTCGATCTTTAGGTATTACTAATTTAGGTCGTACATTTTTACAAAGTATCGCACTGATCCAAAATAAATATCTGGCCTTCTAAATGACTCAGAATTACCTCATGAGGATGACCGTTTCATTTGTTACGCCAACAGAACTCCTGCATGCTGGTAAACCTCACCAGTGGTGTCATCAACCGTGTTTTGCTGCTGAGATAAATGGCTAAAAGAAAAAAATTCGATCCAGATCCATAAGAATCAACTCCCCAAAGTAAACACACTTTCAGGTTGTAATGTTCTTACGGGGACCGTTCCTGTATCAGAGGCGTAAGCGCTGCTATTCTGGACTATTGTGTTTCAAAACATACAGCTAACACTGAAATACACCGCGTGTGTGTGTGTGTGTGTGTGTGAGAGAGTGTGTGTGTGTGTGTGTGTGTGTGAGAGAGAGTGTGTGTGTGTAATGCATGACTTAGTTCTTGCTCTTGTTTTCCATTAGCACTGAAAAAGGCACAAAATGTTCCACAATTCTCTACACAGTAAGGATGTCACTTCAAAAATGTTCTCTTTTACTGAACTACTTACGGTTTTATTTCACTAATTTGGTTCCGTTTCTCCGAGACCAGGATAAAAAAAACACAGCAATAAACACGTGATGAAGTCCTCAGATTGTAATCTGAATCAGTGTTGCAGTTTATCACAGTAACGCACCTCACTGGGGTTCCTACAGCATCCACATGAAGCGGTTTCATTTCAGTTTTTCGGTGAAACTAAATCCGAGACCTCACATGAGACACCACAGCACCCCCTGGTGGAGGCTTTTCAACATTTCAGACATTATTAAGAATTTTCTTTCAGATTTTATGCCTGGTTTATTTGCATGACTAAGATTTAGGGCTGGCCCGAACACCATTTTACATTCTTTAAAATGAAACATTCATTCATTAAAACAGTAACACGTCAGTATTTTGGTAAATGCAGTTCAAAGTATATCCAGTAGAGGCGATGATGTCATTTCAGCAAATGAATTAACATAATCTTTTATGATAAGTGTTTATGATTGTGCAAACAGAAAGTCAATAATAAGCCACAATGCTGTAATGGACGACGTTTATAAGCCATGGTTAAAATAAAAAATATAATCAACAATCGTCTGCTCTCTTGGTCCTTAGAAACTACCCTTCATTTGGTGTAAAATTAATTTATACAACATATTTCTGCATTAGATGGACTCTTTGAGCAGAACATTTTTAGGTCACATGACCCGGATGTTTAATTAAATCCTGAAATACTCGCAATTTTCACTGAACAGCTACAGTTACTCACGCAGAGCGAGGAAGAAAGTTCCACAGACCAACAGAGAAATGAATAAGAAACAAAAACGTATACATTTTTAAATTATTCGGGCCAGCCCTAGTACGATTCGTTTTTTTTTTAATCTACTTTGGTACCATATTTACTCATTGTCAAATGAATCACATTTGTGTTTCCCCCTTTAAACCCATGTAAATGTGGACTCCATGTAACCTTTTTACGAACCAGTCTGTATTTCATCAAATTCCAGAACAAATGTGTAACATGAGATGGTTACAAAATAAATAGTAAAAAATAATAACAACTGTGAAAGGTCACGTCATTTGTTTAACTTCATATGTTGTTTTACTTCTGGATTAGAGAACACATTTTACCATCTGAGCATTCAGCTTCTATACACAGCACAGAGATAGACAACGGCAACACTTGATTGTTTTTATTTTTAACATGTAGCTGCTCAAACGAAGTTTTGTTAGCAATAGCAACGATGGTAAAATATTCAGTTGTGTTCAGTTTGTTGTCGAGCACTTCTTCCATGGATCACTGATTCACAGCCTTGCTACCCATTCACTCACTCTGTTTTCCCCCAAAAATAATCTTCGAAACATTCCTCTCTCCAAATCCGGTCCCGTTAACAAGGTGAGCCGCTTTGTTTTGACTTGTCGTCATGGCGGCAAAATGACCCCGCCCCCTATCCTGTGATGTCACTGGTTCCGCAGCTCCAGTCCTGCAGTTTTTGTTGGTGTTGGAACCAAACCAAGTTTGCCGGCTAAGAACCGGTTCTTTTGTGGTGGAAAAGCGCAAGAAGGTTGCGGATTAGGCACACAATCAGAGTCAGCACACACAGTCAGCATGCCATTTAAACTAAAGATTCCGGCATGACGTCCAAAAAGAAGATTCCAGGATGCCATTTAAGTAGGCGATTCCGGAATGCCCTTTAAAACGCAAGATTCCAGAAAATCACATTCCAAAAATGAGTCCAGAATACAATTTAAACAAGAGATTCCAGAATTCCCATTGAGGCGGGTTTATGGAGATTCACGGAGACCGTTCCGAAATTCCATGTAAGAAAGAACATTTTGAAATGCTTTGAACTGCAACCTTAGCAGAAGATTCCTTTGTAGTATTTTAAGAAAATATGATGGAATGCCATTTAACCAAATATTCCAGAATGCCACTTTCAAACAAAAAATTAAGGAAGGGCTTTAGTAGTAGACTATGCTGGTATTCCTTATAAATTTAAGCAACATAAATCCTGAAAGCCATTTAAACAGGGCGTTCGAGAAACTCCACTCAAACACAAGATTCCAGAGGGCAGGTAAATAAATATTTCCGCTTAAACTGCAGGCTCCGGAATGCTACTAAAGTTAATAATGTTGGAAACCCAGCTTAGCAGATGATTCCACAGTTGTATTAAAAATGATTTTGGAGGTCCATTGGTACAGAATACTAATCCCAGTTTTAAAAACATGATTCTGGAATGCCATTTAAAGAGCAGATTCTGGAATGCCACTTAAACAAACAAATGTGCGGAATGGCGGTTATAAAAAACCTTCCGGAATGCAAACATCAGACTCCTGGAAGAAAAGAAAAAAAGAAAAAAAAAAGACTGCAATGCAAGTGGATGATTCTGTAATTCCTTTTACACAGAAGATTCCGGAATTGCCAGTTAAGCACACGATTCCGGAATGCTGTTGAAACAGAACATCGTGGAATGCCTCTTAAACAAGTGATTCTAGAAGGCCACTGGAGTGAGAGAAAGCCGTCGGGCCGTGCAGAACGTGTGATATGTGACGATTCCAATCCAAGGTGACCATTAAAAGGCTCCATCCAAGGCATTTGAATCCAAGAAAGCTGAAAGGTAATGTTTTTCAGGAGAATATCCTTAAGTGTTCCGAAGCGTAAGCTTTAGTTTCAGTCCTCTGTCCATTTAAAGTCTATTTAAATTTCTGCAAAGACAGATGAGCGTTTCACCCACAGAGCTCGTTTGTATGTAAAGTAGCACTCATCACTCACTACATTGTTTCCTAAAAAGACTGCGGGATTTTCCCAATATTCACAAGGGCCATTTTCTTGTCTTTTCACCACAGAGAATAACGAAAGCAGAGGCCTTTTGGGTCAAAACAGAAGGCTTTTTGCGTCACAATTAAAACACAAAAAGAATAAATGTAAAGCTTGCAAACAGGGCACTTCCTTAAATAACGCAATGATACATCATTTGATCACATTCCAGAGTCAAAGAAGTCTTTCTTGATTTTGTCTTGGCAACATCCTGGAAAGTAAGCTGAGAACCTGTGTGTGTGTGTGTGTGTGTATGTGTGTGTGTGTGTTTGTGCGTGTGTGTGTGTTTTCTGTGACTCTGTTAGTGTGTGTGTGTGTGTGTGTGTTACCTACGCCCGGCGTCAGTCTGTCTGATTAGCTGTACGTTAAACGGACTATCAGCCAGCTCAGGATGCTGTTCGACAGGCAGGATGTAAAATCCGTCGTAACCCGTGACGTGACCCTCTGACAGAAGCTCCTCCTTCTCTTTCTCCGTCCACGTTTTAACGCCGCCTTCTCCCTCCCGCACCCGTCTCTGCTCCATCAGCCACGCCCCCCGCACAGCCCTCGCTCGCGCAGACTCGATCACTCGCACCCGTTCCTCATCCGGTGTTGCTCCATAACGCACGTGCAGGCTCAGCGCCCCCTGCTGGAGGACGATTTCTGCGAATCGCCGCGTTTCTCCACCCATTACTGCGCTCATTTGAGAAACCGACACGTTGACGCCGTTCTCCAGCACCCTGGCTCCGCCCCCCACTCCAACCACGGCGAGGTCTGCCTCGAGGGAGCTAGCCTTGCAGAAATAGTGTGTGTCACGTCCAGCGACAGTGAAGTGGAGATCGCTCAAGTAGACGGCACCTTTCAGGAGTGAGGCCACGCGTCGGCCGTCCTCGCTAGCCACTCCTACTATCTCTGTTGCCACAACACCTTCATGGATAGCGAACTTCACACCTTTACCAAAGATGGAGGAGAGGGCAGAGAAGCGGGGGCGGAGCGTATGCCTGCTTCCCGGCTTCCCATTTGCCGAGCTCATGGGGAGACGGTCCAATGAGATGAAGCTCTGAAGACGCTTCTGAAGCTCGCACTGAACTCCCAGGACGACCTGGGCAGAGCAAGAGAAAGTACATAGTCAATATATTACGTGCATTATATAACATTATTTTCATGTCATTTGCATATTTTGCATATTTCCCATTAGACCTTGCTCGGTTCCCAGCTGTGCGTTCGTGCCTGCGTGTTCATCATCTCGTATGTGTGTTGCGTTTTCTCCACAGGCAGTGTGGGAAAACCAGGAACCACGTTATGGAGCTGGAAGCCAAACAGCTGCAGCCAGCTGCTTACATCTGCACACACACACACACACACACACACTTTAATTTAAATTTTCATTTGAATTTAAAAGTAAAAGTCACAGAATGGCACGTCCAAGACATGCTGAACTATGGCTTAAATATAATACTTATAGAATTATAAATGTAAAACAATAAATGTCACAGGTGAGGGTACTGAGCTCATTAATAATACTAACTAGTTAGAAGCTAACAGGGCAACCATGGCAACCAACAGTAAACTCAAAAGTATACCTTCTAATCACCAATCACCTCTCACCTGTTGTGAACTTGGTGACATCTGGCACGCTGCCTAACGGGTTGTTGTTCTTGAAGGTGTACAGGTTGAACGGCTTAGGATCCTCACTCATCTCCGCCCACAGGTCGTGATTGGGCGTCGTCCATCTCCCAGCAACTGTGTCATAATCGCGGCGCCCAATACGGACAAGCCGAGTAAGGGGGTCGTAGAGCCCTCCGTGGAACCCGAATGGCAGCGCCAAGGCCGGGTTGGAGTCGTGGTAGACGTCTCCGTACGGAGTGTAGCGGAGCTCTTTGACCACGGTGCCTCGGCTGCTGAAGATGGCGAGCGGCGTCCCTGCCACGCCACACGCCACGTAAAACTCCTCGCCGCTGCTCATCTCCATAGCGATCAGGTGACCCTGGAGGTCATAGTAGAGCGATGTAATTTCAGAAGCGCTGTGATCGTAAAGATGTGTGACGCGAGTTGGTTCCGTCAGGTCGGCATAGAAAAACTGTATCCGTGTCCCGTCACTCGTTTGGGTAAAAACACGCCTTCCGAGTCCGTCGTATCGATAAGAGACACGACGGCCCGTTTGTCTATCCAGCGCTCCCTGCAGGTGACCGTTAGCGCTGTAACGGAACACCAGAGTGCCACGTGAGTGCAGGAATCCGTCTTCGTCTACGCGGTACTGGACATCTCCAAGGCGCGTGATGCGATCTCGGAGATCGTAGCGTATCGGCGTTAGCCGTCCGTTAACGTTAACGTCACCATGACTCAGCAGGTTAATATTTCCGTTCAGGTCATAGCCGTAGCGCCACATGGGGCGGTCGTCAATAGAAACCGATGACAGCTGGCCGTCAGCGTCATAACGGTAAGCATGACGCGTAACGTTAGCATCGACACCCACGCGGACGTCACATGCACCAACACGTCCTGCTCCGTCGTACTGCAGCGTCATCCAGAAGGCTATAGACTTTAGGATCTCGTACTGGACCTCGATGAGCTGGCCGTTGGCATTGTAGATCTTGGTGTGCTTCATAGCGTGTGTGGTAATCACTTGGTTCAGATCGTAGCTGATCACGCTGAACTTGCCAAACTGCTCGATACGTCCCGACACGTCCACGTAGCGGTAGAGGTCAATGGGCAGCGGCGTCTCGTTGATCATAGCCTGCATGCTAGTCACACGGAAGTTGTTGTAGCTGTAGTCGAAGCGTGCGTTCACCAAACCCTCCTCGCTGAAGCGGTAGATCTGCCTTCCCACCAGCGGACCTGCGAGAAAGAAAGCATAGCAGAGAATGTCGTTTTCTGAAATCTGGACATGATTGCTGTTGCGTCTCCTCATTTACATAAAATTACCAATTTATTTGGACTGCTCACACACACAACCCTGTCACTTGCAAATATTGCTAACGCCATCTTGCGAGATTAGCATTTAGATTGTACATCCTAAAAATAGGTATGTGCCTTCTACGTTAGAAAGTAACACGAAGAAGTGTCTTTGTCTTTGCGTGAAGGAATTTTACATTCACAAAAATGCTGACGTGGCTAACAGTTAACAAAATTTACAGGCAGGTAACACCAGCTAGCATGAATGATTTGTGGAATTATTCATAACATCCATTTTTCTACCTCAGCAAAGTGGAAATGTTGATTCTTAGCCGTCTTTCTGCGCTGCGTGTTACTAATGCAAATTCAAATTTGCATAAAAAGGAGAAAATGAAGAAATGATTAGCCACATTAGCAATTTTGATGATTTATCAGCTGTCACTTTGCCACTTGCTGATGTTGCTAATGTCAGCCCAAGGCCGCAGATCCGGCGACAGATTTTCTCTTTTACACTCTAATGAAAAGTTATGTGGCTCTTAAATCAGCGCTCGTCTCCGAGACGCAGTAAATATGAGGCAATGTGCAGCATAAAGGAATATTACACCCTCAAAATGCTAATGTGGCTAATATAAACAGACGCTAGCAGCTCCGCCTAGCATGAGTGATTTGTGGAATTTTCTGGGACCTTCTTGTTCTCATTCTGTTCGCATATTGCGCTCATTTTATCTAAAAATTCTGTCGAGTCAATCATTTATTATTGAAGAAAATTGCCAATCTGGCTAACAACTAGCTAACATCAGCTAGCATTAGTGATCAGTGGCATATTAGCTGGAAAATTCTCACTCTAATTACATACATCCTAAAAAATATAGTTAACATTGTTTTTTAAGTCATTCATTGTTTTTAAGCCTTTACATGCTTTTATATTGAGCTTCACAAGATAAAGCATATTACACTCGAAAATGCTAACGGTAACTAGCATGAGCAATTTATGGAATTTTAGCTACAAATGGCTACATTTCGCTAGCAGCAGTCAGTTAAGTAGCTTATATGCTAACATAAGTCTGTAAAATTCCACGCTTGTTTTGCTAGCTAGCTAACATCAGGGAAAAGGGAATTACTCTGGATATAAAACAGTTTTAAAGCTTGCGCCGGTTATTAAGGTTATGCAGAATGTTTAGCGTGGATGTTCTCACTCGTATTAGCATGGCATTAGCATTAGCATGGTTCCACCCAAACATTTTTGTGCAAAAATAAATAATTGATCGGACATTTCCATTGCACCATGGAAGAGTCGACATTTACCTACAATTATTCATTATTCCAAAATGATTTTTTCTTTTTAAATGAGTGGTTATCGCATGAATAATTTATCTGCATGCTAAGCGGATAATGTGTGTGTGTGTTTTAGTTGAAGTTAGCAGTCGCTAAGAATTTGAATGTTAACATGAATGAATTTGGATACATTATTAGCGCACGATTAGCACGTTGCTAGCGCTCACCTGTCTGCCTGTATCGTATCGTACACACGAAGCCTTCCTGCATCAGGTGGATGGTCTTTAGGGCCCCCGTGGCCTCGTCGTAGGTGAAGCTAACGACCGTGGAGTCGTAAAGGACCTCGCCGAGCCGCGCCGCTCGGCCGTATCTGTACACCACGCGCCTGCCCGAGCCGAGATACAGCGTCTGCAGGAGGCGTCCGTCGTGGGAGTGGTCCTGAACGATGGAGTGGGCGGAGCCATCGGGGGGCGTGTAGGTGTTGCGGTAGTAGCCGATGGAGAGCGCCGTCTGCAGGCCGTGCTTCACCATGCTGGGCAGAGTGACGGACAGGAGGTGGTCCATCTGATCGAACTCGAACGTGTAGCGACGCTGACTCTGAAGCAGCAGCTGGATGGACTGAGAGAGAGGAAAGGACGAGAGGTCAAAAGATTAGCGAGACAAAAAGAAGAGCTCGATGAAATGTAGTGGAAAAACAATCATCTTGAAGATTTTTTTTTTTTTTTTTTACCATTATGATTAACGGACATGACTGTGTGGCCGGCTAACTGGGTAACGCGAGATAACGTTAGCTACTACTTTTTAATTGGACATTTAAAACTGATTTTAAAGTTTGCTTGCTAAGGTTAAATAAACTCTTGCGGTGATGTTTAAATTGCTACTTATGAGTCACATGCTGCCCAAATAAGAGGTATTTTTTACATTAAATATCGGGATATAAACTGCGTATGTAAACACTTGCCTTGTCCATGAAGGTGTAGCTCCAGGTGTTGCCGTTGGCCCAGGTGCGGCTGACGAGCCTGCCGTTGTCGTAGTCCCTGCGTTCGCTCCAGTTCCCTCTCTGGATGACGGAGACCAGGCCCGTGGTGGTGTAGCTCACCTTCACCTCGCTGTATTTGCTGGGAGTCCAGAGCACCGGCAGGCCGTGCTCGTCGTACTGAACACGCAGCGTGAACTTACGGTGATCGTCGTAAATCTTCCCCACACGAGTCGCCTGGTTGTAGTCAATAGAGAGCACGTTCCTGTTGTGAGCCTGACACACAGAGACGAGGACCAGTTACGACACCTGTCACTCTGAGAGACGGCGGAGAGCAGGCTCATCACATAAACACTTTAGGTTTTATTCTTTCATAACATTTAGAGATGATTCATATATATATCGACTCATCAAATTGCAGTTTCCCCAGATGTGTGGCCTGACACTCAGCCCGACACACCCTGCTGCTGCTGAGCCACCGAAACACTAGCACGAGCTCGAACGGGACTCAGATTCACTGAATCAACTGATTCCCTGAACAAAGGTGCACAGGTTGGTGGTCGTGTTTCGTCGTGGTTGTGAGTCAGGAAGTGCCAACCAGGTTCGGTGTTCAAATACGACTCACAGTTTACAGAAACTCGTAACTTATACAGAAAAACGAATGACGAAAATAGTTGTTGATTCAAACGCTGACTCACTTAACAAAAGAGGAGCGAAGCTTTGTCTCGACTAAAAAAGATTCGATGAGTCAAAAAAGCACAGATCAGGTTTTGGGTTGCAAATAAAAAAGTCATGACTGTTTAAGAAACACAGAACGACAAAACATCTAATTTAAAAAGGCGGCGACGGGAATATTCTCTGGATCACTGAGTCAGTTCGTGTCAGGTACAAGTATAGTTTTGTATGTAATATTCATGGGCGGCACGGTGGTGCGGTGGTTAGCACTGTCGCCTCACAGCAAGAAGGTCCTGGGTTCGATCCCCGGGTCAC
>JAQQZU010000017.1:14710493-14721291 GCA_030068025.1 Parauchenoglanis punctatus
ACGAGGCTTTGGGAATACAGGGATCCGGAAACACGAGGCTTTGGGAATACAGGGATCCGGAAACACGAGGCTTTGGGCATACAGGGATATGGAAACACGAGGCTTTGGGCATACAGGGATATGGGATCTACACACCTGATTAATTATCCCAGACTTCAGTCTCCTCGAATTAATTTACAAAGCCTCGTTCCACTGCGGTTCCTCACAACACAACGCACAAACCTCGGCCTCATTTTTTAAAATAATAACAGCCGTTTTTATGATGATACTGAAATAACAAAATTACCCACAATCCTCAGAAGACTTGAATGTCGACTTCCTGAAACGAGCTCTTCATCCGACAAGAGCTTCAATTAAAACAATTTAATCAGGGTTTGCTCATGAGGACCAGCGAGAGCGGCGTACGCCTTACTGCCTGATTACAGAGCAGCCCAGTCACCCAGACATCTCTGCATTAACATTAATACACACCGGCCTCAAGGGGGAGCCTGTCTCACTGCCTGTCTCACTGCCTGTCTCACTGCCTGTCTCACCATCTCACTGCCTGTCTCACTGCCTGTCTCACTGTCTCACTGCCTGGCTCACTGCCTGCCTGTCTCACTCTCACTGCCAGCCTGTCTCATTGTCTGCCTGTCTCACTGTCTCATTGCCAGCCTGTCTCACTGTCTGCCTCACTGCCTGTCTCACTGCCTACCTGTCTCACTATCTCACTGCCTGTCTCACTTCCTGCTTGTCTCACTGCCAGCCTGTGTTACTGTCTCACTGCCTGCCTCACTGCCTGTCTGTTTCACTGCCAGCCTGTCTCACTGCCTCACTGCCTGTCTCACTGCCCATCAAACTGTCTCACTGCCTGTCTGTTTTATTGACTGTCTATTTTTCTCACTGCCTATCCACTTGTATTACTGTCTGTCTGTCTCACTATCAATCAGTCTGTCTGACTCACTCTCTTGCTCTTTGTCTGTCTGTCCTTTTTGATCCATTTCTTAATCTCTGTCTCTTCCATCGCTCACCCTGCAGCCCTCATTCTGGCAGCATCTCTTTCTCTCCTCCTTTCTTTATTATCCCTCTTTCTGCATGTCTCTTAATCTCTCCATCTGTCTCTCTCTCTCTCCACATCTTCTATCTCTGTATCTTCTAGTATCTCTGATTTCTGTCTCCGTCTTTCATTTTCATCGTCTTCCTTTCGTTCCTGTGCCTTTTTCTCCTTCTGTCTCTCCATCTCGCTTTCTATCCACCCACATGCACTTTTTTTTCAGAGGACATATCCGGTGTAGAGCGACTAGCAGAGAAGAATACAGTCCCCAACACACTCTCTCTCTCTCTCTCACACACACACACACACACACACACTCTCAGAGGGAGTGAATAAAGCTGTCCTGCTGTGAATCAGAGCAGTGTGACTCTGCTGAATGAGTCACAGCGATTCAGAGCGTGTGTAAGAACAAAAGCGCTCACGCTATCGATGATATAAAACGAATAAAATCAGGAAGCGCATAAATTCTGGATCAGGTTTCAGCTTAAATTTCTGATCAAGATTCAAATGAAAAATATAAACTATAGCAAATGAGCCAGAACAGAGCAGTACATCTCCCACACGGCTGAGCGTCCTGATCTGGAAAATAACATCACGACGGGTTCCTACGGGATTCCTTAAAACGGAACAATACGGAAAAAACCCTCTGTAGCTCCGCCCACACATCAACACAGCATGTCCGTGATGTACAATCGCTCTTGTTGCTTTTAATGAAAATATTAACGAGCATCAAATATATACATTTTTTTTTCCATTTTACTCGATGCCAAACTGGCGACTATAAGCGTTATAGCTACGTACGTTACGCTAGCTGCGCTAACAATGTTGCAATGACTATTTAAAATATGACTTTTCGGTTTGGTTTTTTTCTGTCACTGTAATTCTCTTAACGTCTGGGCTAACAAAATGACATAATAATAATAATAATAATAATAATTTAGTAAATGCTCTAATCAAGCAAGGAATTTAAATAAAAAAAATTATTTAAAAAATGCAAAAATATAAATTACATTTAAATCTTACATATATATTTATAGAGAGAATTCCGTAATAGCTTGATGTGATTTGAGTTTTGGAAAATTGCATTATAGAACAAAAGTTCATTATTTTTACTTCATAATGTGACTATTACTATTGCTGCAACATTAGCAAAAATGTATTTATTAGTAAAATACCACGCTAAATGTACAGAAAGAAGACATTCAATGCTGACCTGGAGAAATAAAACAGAAAAGAAGCAGAAATAACCAGTCACTAAGAGCTGCACATCCTCCGCTGCGTAGCCTCTTTATTTCCTAGCAAATACGCTAATTAGCAGCTAGCATGAAGATACATTAGCACACTGCAAAACAGCTCAAGCGTACAGATCTAACTTTATGCTCGACACACTCATTACACACTCGTTTAAAAGCAACATGACACAAAGCTCGCAATGCATTCTGGGTAGCGCGCATCATCATCCCGCTGCCAGGAATAACTCCGCTGAAACAAACCGCCGTCGCAGAGTCGATCTCAATTCAGGGCCCAGGACGTTTCTGTAACCGCGCTAATCACACCGCCTTGGCGTTACGGAGATACGCCGAACACGCGGGAGATAAACAGGAAGTGGTGTTTTAGCGCTGTCAGTCGAGCTGTATAGATTTTCTGACGTGTGGAAACTCGGCCAAACAGCGATTTAAATTCCTCTCGCTTTTCAGCGAGGAGAAAACGGAGGCAGACTCGGAGACCTCGGCACGGCTGAAGATAACTGAAAGTGACACTGGCACAGGAAAAAGAAAATTCACTCCCTCTCTCTCTCACACACACACACTCACACACACTCACACACAGCGGTACGTGGGATTCAAGCCGCTAGAAGCTGAATGTGAAACGGAGCGCTGCGTTCCATTAGGCCAGGTCTTCACCGTGGATCAGATTCCAGAACGTTCCAGTGCTCTTCTAAGAAACACACTCGTTTAAAGGACGCAAATATAACACACTGTTTACGGCACAAACCATCGTTCTCACGTTTTGTTTTCACTCTGAGCTCCAACAACCCCGTCACGTCCTATAAAGGTCTCAAAAGGCTGTGCGAAAAGCCCAGAACTCATGAAGAAAAAGGCCTCGTTAGTAAAGATCTGTTGCAATTCCATTAATCCGGCTAATCAGCGACGACCTCGTTACCTCCAATACAATTATTATTATTATATAACATTCATTTATTTATATATATATATATCATATATCATTCATTCATGTCCAGAATATTTCTATTTTATGCATTCAGTTCAAACAGTGGAAAAAGACCAGGATAATGGAAGAAATCAACGCTAAACGCTGTATTTCTGCCTCAGACAGCGCACTGTTTACTGTCCTCAGCTGCAGAGAGAAAGATGATGGATGCGTTTTAATTAAACAGAATCATGTGTCATGTTCACTGCCAAAAGGTAAACCGCCGAGTGTTGATCACGTTATAAACGTGTTATAACGCAGACTCTGAATACGTTTCCATGTAAATTGCAAAATTTGTGAGGCACTGGATTAACCCGACTCTATAAGTCCTAAATTCTGAAGTTCTTTGATTTTTTTTCTCAGGTAGCGGAAGAAAGAACAAAAGAAGTAAAAAAAGAAAGGAAATTTTAAAAAGGCGGGTGTGTGTGTGTGTGTGTGTGTGTGTGTGTGTGTGTGAGAGATACAGAGTGTGATATATTACACAGGGATTAGACTGTGATTTATTATTTTTTAGCAGTGGAAGCTAATTGATGTGCGTGTGTTTAATAAATTATAAAAGAGAATAAAAGAGTGGTCAGAGTGCTGAAATTCTCCTGATCGATAAACTGCATTAAATAAACGTTTCACAAATCTGAGAGCTTTTACACACACCAGCATCAGCGCACCTGCTCCCTCTCTCTCTCTGTCTGTCTGTCTGTCTGTCTGTCTCTCTCGCTTGTCTGTCTGTCTGTCTGTCTCTCACTGTCTCGCTCTCTCTCTCGCTCTGTCTGTCTCTCTCTCTCTGTGTCTCGTTCTGTCTGTCTGTCTGTCTCCCTCTCTCTGTCTGTCTGTCTCTCTCTCTCTCTCTCTCTCTGTCTCTCTCTCTCTCTGTCTGTCTGTCTGTCTCTCTCTCCCCCTCTGTCTGTCTCTCTCTCTGTCTGTCTCTCTGTCTGTCTCTCTCTCTGTCTGTCTCTCTTGCTTGTCTGTCTGTCTCCCTCTCTGTCTCTCTCTCGCTCTGTCTGTCTCCCTCTCTGTCTCTCTCTCTCTCTCTCTGTTTCTCTCTGTCTGTCTGTCTCCCTTCCCCCCTCCCTCTTTCTCTCTGTCTCTAATCTCAGCCTCTGTTCCTCATTTCAGTGTCTCCGAGTCGGGGGACTAACCTGTACTCGTTTAATTACCTATAGATCTGCTAATGAGTTCTCCGCAGACTGGAGAGAGAAGAGAAACTCTCCGTTTATTCAATACGCTCCATTAAGGGCTTCGATCCTCCACCATGCTACGTGCTGATCGCTAATTGATGACCTTTTGTCAATTAACCTAACTCCTCTGGTTGCTACATGCTAACACACGCTATCCCAGACATCACTAAATTAGCCTTCAATAGCAAGGTTTCTGCACACCTGCTTTAATTCAAAGCGAAAAAAGTCGTCGTGTCCTTCAGTAAGCTAACCAGAAAACCTGCTAAACTTTTAGCCAGACAAACTAAACCTCTAATCTTTGAGCTAGCTAAAAATATCACACCTAAAATCACATCATTCAGATCATTGGGGACTTTAGAAACATGTTCTTGTCTTATTTGAGGCTTCGTTCTGAACATTTTAACATTTGCTTATAAGCTAAGAAGATGATGCTGGCGCAGATGAATAAAAAAAAAAAACGGCCGATGCTAAGCGCTAGCGTAAATGAGGCATTAGCTGGAAGAGACTCTGAAATCTCTCGGTCGTTGATGCAGCAATATAGTGTTCACACTTTCAGGCTTGCCTCAGGGAAACCTCATCGCTCGCACACACGCGCACACACACACACACACACACACACACACACACACACACACACACACACACACACACACAGCTACTGTTTGCCTCTTATTGAACAAGAAGCTAACCGCAAATCACACTCGACTCTCTTGGGTTCCTCAGAAAGTGTGAAGCCGAGTGTAAATTTCTCATCCGTCTCCCTTCTACGATTATTACTACAATCCTCGCTAATTCTCCAAAAGCTTCAACAAACCCAGAAACCGTCTGCTTTACATCAGAAACTGTTTAATATGTTTATTTTTCACACTCATGAAATGACTAAAAATCACCCAGGAACATCTCCACACCGTCGCCCTCGTTCCCAATGCAAACAGCTATGAATATGCAAATCAGAAACATGCTCCTTGCATCCGTTTAGATACAAATGTATCGTTTTCTTTTTGTATCAGCGACAAAATCATTTCCACACTCCAATGTCGAGATGAAACGTCTGCGGAACGTTCCAGAGAGAACTGTGGGTGTGTACTCAGACGTACGCCAGAAGCTTTGTGCATTACTTTAGTCATGATTTCATCAGCCAATCAGGACACTGCTCAGTTAGTTAAGGCCGATGTATTATTTATTTATTTGTTTGTTCGTTTCTGTTGTTTACACAAAAGAAAAACTCACTGAAATTTATCAGCCAATCAGGACGCAGCTCGTTCGGTCGAGTTACTCTCCTCTAGCTGTTTGTTTGTTCACTTAATTAATCCACACAAAGGAGACGTGGCTGAATTTTATCAGCCAATCAGGAAGTCATTCTGCTACAATCATTATTATATAAACATTATTTTTGGACCGCTTTAAAAACAAAACAAACAGCCAGTTGCCGTGGTAACTAAGAAAGCATCCACTCACCAGATACACCTAGTTTTGCAAAGTTTTACAAACAAAACATACATACCATAAACGTAATGCTATTTTGACATGTATACTATTTAGTACCGTGTCATGAGGTTTGGGGCGGAGCCAAAGCCGATGGCCAGTCACCATAGTAACGGCGAATGCGTCATACGTTACGAAACGTGTAGTTTATCAAACAGTGGTGCTGAAAGATACACACCACACACAGGGCACAATTCTGATGTGCACTATTTAGTTCAGTATTATGGGTTTGGGACGTAGCCAAACTGTTGCCATGGAAACTCTGACTACACAGTCATGGCTAATCATTAGTTGAGCTAGCTCACGCCACCTTGAGTGAATGTATGTACACCACATAACGTCATTTATAATATTTAGTGCAGTATTATGCAGTTTGAGAAGTAGCCAAGGGCAATGTCCAGTTGCCATGGTAACTTAGAAAGCATATGTGTGTGTGTTTATGTAAAAACCAACTGCTTAAATAAATGTACTTTTATTTGTTTATTTCTCTGTTTTTATCATGAAAGACAGAGCCCATGGCCCCAACTGTGCATTTATTTTCTCTATATGATATGAGAGGAAAAGTTTGTGCACCCCTGATCTACATCGAAGCTGGTAGAAGTTTTTTCCCCTAATTATCCCGACACAGCAATGTAAACAAGGAAGAGAGAGTTGCTATGGAAACGCCATCTGCTGTTTCAGCTCTTCGTCTCGCTTTGGCGTTAATTAGCGACCAACTTTCAGAATGTTTGCCGCGAGGCGGTGAAACTCGTCTGGTCGGGAGTCTCGTGTCTGAGTCGAGCTGGAAAAAGACGGGGACGCAGGCCAAGCTCACAGACGCGCAACTGCGTTCCGGCGGCTAACTGCGCTAGCATGCTCATTTCACATCCTGTCTGGTACAGAAGTACATCTTACATGGAACAAACAGTTGTCATGGAAACCCTTAGGCTCTTATGTATTACTATTTTTAACATATTTACAGTGATGTGGTTTAGGATAAAGACAAAATGACTAAGCTGTTGCCATGGAAACCTGGACTTTGCACTGCTCATTAACTTTAGCTATCTAATTGTGCCTTCGCTATAATATG
Organism: Parauchenoglanis punctatus; assembly: GCA_030068025.1. NCBI lineage: Eukaryota > Metazoa > Chordata > Actinopteri > Siluriformes > Auchenoglanididae > Parauchenoglanis > Parauchenoglanis punctatus. The sequence continues at coordinate 14,717,467 of JAQQZU010000017.1, forward strand.
TATTATTTATTATTGGATTATACAGTTTGCGACGTGTTGTGATGTACGGCCATGGTAACCGAGTCAAACGGAATAGCCAGTTGTCATAGAAACTGTGACCGTTTTCCTGTCATTATAGCCATTCGTTTTGTTTGGCTAACTAATACCAAAAGGGTATGTACGCCACGTAGCATGCTATTTCGGCACGTATAATCATTAAGTGTTACGTAATGTGCGCCCTGGCCAAAGGAAAGGTTTGGTTAGCTAACGGTTATGGCTAACAGTTATTTTACGCTAGCTCACACTGTCTTTGCTAAAGGGATTCTCATGCATACTATTATGATGTGTACACTATCTACAGTACTCTGTAGGCATTGTGGTGTGCTGTTCCGTCAGTGTGTGGTATATTAAGGGGTTTGGGACGTAGCCAAACGTTATGGTTAGTCATTCCGGTAACTGAGGAGGCTTCGGTTAGATTAGTTTAATAATAATAGCTGCTGAAAGATGTGTAGCACAAGCATAGCGCTATTCTGGCATCATTTGTAGCAACACAGCATGCTGTTTATGACAAAACCAAAGCCAGTGGCTTGTCACGATGCTAGCTGGAAACGCCTCGGATGATCGCGTGGGCGTGTTAGCGAGCGCTTTTGTGATTTTTTTAAGAAAGTAGGCCAAAATTTCAAAACTTCCAGACAGTATGTCCTCTGAAGCGTCCATCGCGCCACTCTGAAAGGCGAGATTTGATTCTTCCATCCAGGTCTGAAAGGACGGAAGGCTGGACTCACGCTGTAGCGAGGAGGCTAGTTCTAGAAAAAGCGAGAGTAATAGCTCATCATGTGGAAATTGGTGTGGACAGCGGGAGGGGAGGAGGTGTGCGACTTTAACACAGCGAGAAAATTACAGTCTTCCACCGTAAGGACTGTAATTCATCCGTAAAAGGTCAGGAGAGTTACGGGAATGTCGCAAGACTTTTAAGTGAGAGAGAGAGAGAGAGAGAGAGAAAGGCAGAGAGGGGAGGAAAAAAAGAATAAGGAAGACAGACAGACGGCAGGGAGAAAGACAGCAGGATTGAGGATGTGAGGACGGAGGCGGAGAGGAAGACGAGAGGATCATTAATAAGGCACGTCTTCATCCCAGCGTGAGCCGACACACCGGCCAGAGACCCGTTAACTCACGCGACCTACAATTACACACACCGTGCCCTATCAGCACACGCCTGTATAATACTTCGCAGCATCACAGACGCCTTCAAATATCGTCTCTTCTCCTGCGACGCCAAAGTAGATGACATTTTCTTGAGCAGCGTGTGTGCTTACCGAGATAGAAATCTGTCCTGTTTGGACGGCAGCATGTGGACAGATGTCTTTCTTATTCGGGACAAATTTAAAAGCAGCCTCGCACCTGTTTCTCAGAAAACACAATCCCGTAATCCCCTTCCCCAGATGGAACGTCTCTGACGAGTGAAGAAACGTGTCTGACGGAATCGGCGCTCCAAAGCATTCAAAAATTTGTGTGTGTGTTTTAAGCTGTGATTAAAAAAAACAACACGCAATATTATAAGCTCCCGCTAATCATTTTATAATACTATTAATCATATTAATTAATAGCCTGGGTGAGTCGAAATACATAGAAAACACGTGACGTGAACTGCAACACGGCTGAACGCATTAAATGTCAGTCAGATGCTGTGAAATTTCGTAAAGTTTGTTTGCGGGTGAATAAAATGCCGCTGTTACAAACTAAACTGAAAAAAAGGAGTAGGATCTTTTTTCTTCCTAGTCATGGATGATTTTAGAATTTTGAAAAAAAAAAAACCAACAATATCTGTAATTGTAACACAAAAATTATATATATATATGAAAGCATCAGGTTTTGCGGAACGTGCTAGTCACACTGCTATTATCAAAGTTCGCTAGTGATTAGCTTTCACATTTCAACATCTTACTAGCTTATTATCAGATGAAATGTTTTCAGAATGTGCTAGTTCTGCTAGTGGTTCATATTCCTTCATCACACGTTTAAGTGCGTATAAATAAGAGGAGGATGTAGCTACTTCACAGGGTTTCTTTTCCTGTCGGCGCTAATCAGCTTCATGAGGAAGCACATCACGCTATTAATTACCCTCCAAGCTTCGCTATCTGCAGAGACAGAGAGCTAGCGGAAAAGAGACGAGGGGAAGTGAAACGGAGAAGGGGAAAGACAGAGCAACCGAGATAAACGCAGGGAAAAAAACAAGCTGAAGGAGAAATGCAAGAGATTGTTCTAATATATTAAATCAGGACGCTAATACATTACCACAGTCTGTCAGCGGCTTTAGCGGCAGACATTAGAGGCTAATCACAAAGCTATTGTGGCTAATCTTAACACGGTGAAATAAACCTCGATGATAAACGACATGGTTGGGCGTTTATTCCTAAAGACAAAGACTCGCAGCTAAGAATCAGTTAGCCAAAAAAAAAAGATTCTCTAACTTAGCAGCGCTACAGAGAATAAAATATATCCAAACTAAAAAAGCAATAGATGTTTGATTCATCACCTATTCCTAAAAACAAGTCATTTTTTTAAATAAAATTGCCCAAAACCTCAGTTAGCAAACAGAACAATGACTTCTATTAGCAATTATTAGCAAACTAATGATTCAAGAATCTCAGCGAAGTAATATGCTGGACATTTGAGTTATTTTCTATCAACACTACAAAGCCATAGCTAAACCCTAATTAGCAAACAAACCCATTAGCGGCTCCAGGGCTTAGCCGTTCTACCTGGACAGATCAGCGATTTCAGAATTTCAAATACGTACCATGTTGGTTTTTTTTATTTACCAATAAATAATTTTCGTTTTTTTTCTACGAAAGCCACAAACCCACAGCGGAACATCAATTAGCAAAGAAGCGTGTTCGTGTTCTCTCGCAGTTTACCCTCACTGTGTGAGCATAACTGTGTTTAGCTTCGTTGCACTATATAAAAAGATAAGAATATGAGATTTTTACATTTTTGTACCAATTACAGTTAAATATCAGGTAAACAAACACATTAGCAGCCTTGTAGCTTAGCTGTGCTGTATGAGCAAGCAGTGTAGCACAAAAGTACCCTCATATCATATCATGATGTTTTTAATAAAAAGAAAAAAATTCTATCAAAACCAACTGATTAGCAGCTCTGTTGCTTAGCGGAACAACACAGTGTAACACGAATTAAACCCAATAAAATAAAATAAAATAAAATATACAATTTCTACCAAAACAAAGCAAAAAAGCCACAGCTAAGCATCAGTTAGCAAACAAACAGATTAGCGGCTTTGCAGCCTAGCTCCGCTATATGAGCCATACACTGATTAAATAAATTAACTTTAATGATTTATGATGCATTTTGATCCTTATTAATAAAAGAGAGTCCCACAGGTAGACATCAGTTAGCAAACAAAGCCATTAGCGGTTTATAGCTTAGCCACACTCCATGAATAATCGCTAAGTGGCTAAAAACAAAAGATTAGCCTGATTTAGGACAGTGCTTAGCAAAACAATAGCTCACTGAGCATGTGTTTAAGAATGAATTATGAAGTCCACTACTACAAAGCTCACTGTGTGTGTGTGTGTGTGTGTGTGTGTGTGTGTGTGTGTGTGTGTGTGTGTGTGTGTGTGTGTTGCACTGCAGCATTTTGCCACTTAGTGTGTGTGTGGGTGTGTGTAAGAGGCAGCATTATGTCATTTGGCAAGTATATATATATATATATGTGTGTGTGTGTGTGTGTGTGTGTGTGTGTGTGTGTGTGTATGTGTGTGTGTGTGAATATATGAGGAGTTTGCAGCACACGTGTGTGTGTGTGAATATATAAGGAGTTTGGAG
>JAQQZU010000017.1:14726391-14733056 GCA_030068025.1 Parauchenoglanis punctatus
ATTAAATTAAACCTATCTTAGAAAATAACAGCCTACATGGGGGATTTCCCGTTATTTAAAATAAAGCTACATATTTGGCAACCCGGGTGTCTGCTATAAAGCCTGATCGCCAATCTTAGTCATGAACACGCCCACTTTTATTCTGAGTGACATTCACGCACACTGCTGTTTGACACGCCTATCTTACCTTTTTAATCATATTAATAAAAAAAAAACAGAAACAGAATGTATAAATGTAAGGAAATAAAGCAATTTTTTTAAAATGTAGCCTAGCAAATTATTTGCCTATATAGCCTATATCCATATAATTTCTATATTAAACGAGCTTATTTAATTAAACATGTGCAGTATTTATTTATTTATGTTGACGTGCTCAGTTCCATTCATAATTTTTCTCCACATCGGTTAAAAAAAAATCAACCTGGACAATCTGGCAACCCTGAGGATGCTGCAGGAGTCATCGCGCATGCGCAGACCTTTACCGTTTTAGCCGAATGGTTTAAATTCCAGCGCGTTCTTGTGATCCTATTTATTTATTTATTTACTCACTTACTTATTTATGTATTCTAAATGCTTTTAGTCCCCCCCGACTTAATACATTTTAAAAAATAAATCACAAAATTTTAATCAAATCCAAAAGCCAAGAGTTTATATGAGTGTAGTGCGCTTGCTGGGAGTAGTGAATCCCAAATGGCTCCGAATTGTACGTAGTGCACTCAGTAGGATGTAGTGCTCTATGTAGTGCACTCAGTAGGGTGTAGTGCTCTATGTAGTGCACTCAGTAGGGTGTAGTGCACTCAGTAGGGTGTAGTGCTCTATGTAGTGCACTCAGTAGGGTGTAGTGCTCTATGTAAGGTGTAGTGCACTCAGTAGGGTGTAGTGCTCTATGTAAGGTGTAGTGCACTCAGTAGGGTGTAGTGCTCTATGTAGTGCACTCAGTAGGGTGTAGTGCTCTATGTAAGGTGTAGTGCACTCAGTAGGATGTAGTGCTCTATGTAGTGCACTGTGTGTAAATGGATTAGACACTGACTGCACTATGCAGTGAACCTGTAGGCCTGTAGGACATAGGGCACTAAAAGCCATGTATAGGGCACCGCATAATGAAGAGGGGAAAGCACACGTCCTACAGGTATTGAGTAGGCAGCTGAATGTCAAACCCCTCCCAGTTTGACTGTAGCTATGAGTCACCCCCTGTGTAGTGAACCTGTGTAGGGAGTGGTTTTTATTTATATAAGCCTAAATTTCACACCCTATGTAGTGCACTATGTAGGGTGCAAGAAGCATAAATATGAATTCTTTTTCTGTGTTGTGTCCAAATACCTCAGTGTGGAAGCTTATATTTCCAACCCCTTGTAGTGCACTATTTAGGGACTAGTGCAAGACACACACACACACACACACACACAGAGTTTTAATCTATTCAGTAGTGTCTAACACTAATAGCTGTTGCGTTGATGAATATGTGAAATAAATCTGATTAATATGCAAGAGTAATCTGATGAATATGCGTAATTAGAAGATGAATATGCACGAGCAGCTATTTCCCTGATTTGTGTATGTGAGTGTGTGTGTGTGTGTGTGTGTGTGTGTGTGTGCGCGTGTGTGTGTATCTGTCTGTCTGTGAGCTTTTCATATACAAGATCACATAAATGAGTGCATGTGCACGCTTCTCAGACGAACCGTGTGTGTGTGTGTGTGTGTGTGTGTGTGTGTGTGTGTGTGTGTGTTTGCTTTGCTAGCGAGGCTAAATGCTCCTGCGGGACCAAGCTAGCATTAGCATCTCAAAGCCTGAACACACCCCTTCAGAAGTCTTAGAGCCTTCATGTGCAATATGAAAATGTCTCATCTGAGTGTGTGTGTGTGTGTGTGTGTGTGTGTGTGTGTGTGTGTGTACAGTTTGCAAGTTTCCAGGCGCTCACTGAGGTCGTCCATAAGACCACAACCTATAACAGCCAAGCGGCCAGCGTTCACTTCCTGTGTGGTGGAATGGCGGCGTGTTCGGCTACCGTGGCCTGCCAGCCGCTCGACACACTCCGCACACGCTTCGCTGCTCAGGGAGAACCCAAGGTACCACACACACACACTCACTCACTAATATAACTTGAAAGCAGTGTTGATGGATGGATATGTTCTCCCTGTGAGCAGGTTTACAGGAACCTCCGTCACGCTGTAAGTACCATGTACGTCCAGGAGGGGGTGCTCACCTTCTACAGAGGCCTCACCCCCACAGTGGTGGCCGTGTTCCCCTACGCCGGCCTCCAGTTCTTCTGCTACAACATCCTCAAGAAGCTGCTGGAGAAGGACGGCAAGACGTCTAAAGGTCACTGAGCATAAATATCATACATATATTGTGTGTCGATATATCACTGTGATGATTTAGCTTAATGAAGGAAAATGTGGTAAATTACGTTTACAGTGTGTGATGGAACAAAACCAGAAGTCAATTATATGAGAGGGGTGGGGCTACAATTTGCAGTGATGGGGCGGAGCTACGATTTACAGTGATGGGGCGGAGCTACGATTTACAGTGACAGGGGGCAGAGGTACGATTTAGAGTGACGGGGCGGAGCTACGATTTACAGTGACAGGCGGCGCTACAATTTACAGTGACGGGCGGAGCTACGTTTTACAGTGACGGGCGGAGCTACGATTTACAGTGACGGGCGGAGCTACGATTTACAGTGACGGGCGGAGCTACGATTTACAGTGATGGGACGGCGCTACAATTTACAGTGACAGGGGGCAGAGGTACGATTTAGAGTGACGGGGCGGAGCTACAATTTACAGTGACATGTGGAGCTGCGATTTACAGTGACGGGGCGGAGCTACGATTTCCAGTGACGGGGCGGAGCTACGATTTACAGTGACAGGCGGAGCTACGATTTACAGTGACAGGCGGAGCTACGATTTACAGTGACGGGGCGGAGGTACGATTTACTCTGACGGGGCGGAGCTTGACATATTCCATCACGGTTACATGATGAGACACTGATTAGAGTATTAGAGATACTGATTCAGAACCAAATCTACCTTCACTCGAATTTACAATATGTAACACTCATGTGGCAGTCGATCAAAAACCAGTACTTTGCATCCAGTGAATTAAAAGTGAAGGAGATGTGTCCCGCCCCGTACAGGTGGACTGCAGAGCCTCGTGAGCGGCAGCGTGGCTGGAGTCATCAGTAAAACCCTCACCTACCCCTTCGACCTGTTCAAAAAGAGGCTGCAGGTGGGCGGCTTCGAGAAGGCCAGAGCGCACTTCGGACAGGTGAGACGTGTCACTCTGAAACAGACCGGCATTAACACATCAACACACACCGTATCAGCTGTTCTGTAATGTTAACTGACCACAGGAGTAGCGGACCAGCTTCAGCGTTGCGTGTGTGTGTGTTTTCTGCGCAGGTCCGGACGTACCGCGGGCTCGTGGACTGCGCAGTGTGCATCGCTCGAGAGGAAGGACTGGCCGCTTTCTTCAAGGGTCTTTCCCCGAGCCTGATAAAGGCAGCTATGTCCACCGGCCTCACCTTCTTCTGGTACGAGTTCTTCACCAGCACCATCTCCAACCTGAGGAGGAGGAGCTGAGCTGAGCGTCAGGACGAGGGCGAACAGTCGGACGCTGCGGCTACAGGAAACAGGAAGACGATCAGGACGTGTGCGTCAGGGTTAATGGTGCAGATCTTACTTTAGTTTACGGATTTTTAGACCGTTTGGTTCGGATCTCAGGACGCCATCTTAAAAAATGGAAATTGGAAATTGTTTCTATGACGATACACTCTGTTTTTAAGTGGTTAAATCTGTGAAAACCCGGTTGCTAGGAAACTTGTAACGCAAGAGTGTACTATAAATGAGGCCAAACGAGGTCTGAGAAATTACAGAAAAATATCCGGAACGTAAACATTTACCTCAGATATTTAGGTAAATTACCACAAAAAAAAAAAGACGTTTTTTCATAAGACAGAAATTACACTTAGCGTTGTTTGCTAACTGAACGTCAGTAGGATGGCGTGCTCACTGTCTAGGCCGATTTCTACGCCGCTGTTTTGCGAGTTATTGCTAGTTTGAGGGACACATTACGGATCTGTCACGTGCAGATCGTCTGTTATTGCTACACGTCGTGTACGCAGTCAGCAGTGTTACCGTGTAAGAGTGGGCGGGGTTTAAAGTGCACTGTTTAATGTGGGTGACTTTTTGCACTTGTTTGCTGTATACGCACAGATACAGTACCTCGTACTGCTCGTCAGCTCGTCTCATCTCTGTGAGCTAACAAGTGCCTGAGGATTTCCTGTTTATTTGAGTGGTGTATGTTTTAGGTCATTCGTTTAAGGTTTTGTTTTTAAAGTGTGCACTGGGTCACGTTTTTGTTTTTTAAATCTCGTTCGCATGAATCACAAAGATTCTTAAAGATGGGTTTTTGCTTTTTGTTGTGTGTGGTTTTTTTTAACGAGGAACATGAAGACATAAGAATGCTCATTTTACCGCTCAGTCAGCTGCGTTTAAGCTGCTCCGCATCTGTAAAGTACTGATAGTTTTGGCTCTGTAAAGTATGGCAGCATGGCGTCGCTGTTCCTCCCGCTCTCACTTTTTATCCTTATTTATTGCTTATTGCTTTTGACGCTACACACTAAACACGTGCCACGTTAGTCATGTGCCGATGTAAACGTCTTTATATCACTGTCATAAAGTCATAAATCATGTCATAATACTGGTTACATTTTATTACATTTTATAATTTTTTTATCACAAGCTTGTTTTTTGTTAAAGAACGTTCTCACTGGTCAGGGTTTTAACGTTAACTCCTGTGGGGTTTAGCTTCATCGTAGGTCATGGTTAGCACTCTGTGTTAGCTTCTCCTCGCTAGCTTTTCAGCTCCCAGCTGCAGTCAGACTTTCATTCTAGCTCACGTGCCTGAGCAGCTTGCTAATTACTGATACACTCGCCACAGTGTGGGTGATCCAGAGCTGAGTGGCGGCACGCGTCTGTACGGTTCACAGCAAAACCACTGCGATTAGCTTTATGTTTCTCACTTCTGTGTAGTTGGGAAAAAAAAGAAAACTCCTGCATGTTACTTCTTTGTGTTCTTTGTGCTTTGTGTTGGTGCTTTAAGTTATATTCTCAAATTATTATTTTAACCAAAACAATAAAAGCACTGTACTCCATGTCGTGTGGTTTCATTCAGCCTTCTCTTTGTCCACATTTAGCATGTTTGTTTTCTGTGCACGCTTACATTAGCTAGAACTTTCCGGAACACGCGCTAGCACATTGTCTGTACCATTTCCATTATCAAGAAGTCCTTACAGCCCTTCATCACTCACTTTACAACAGCTTCCTGTTGAAACATCACCAGGAACAACAAGTACTATAGACTCACTTCCTGTCATGGAAAATAAGAAAAGAGGTCTTGGACAAGTGTAAAGTTCATCTGTTGAGTCACTGAGGAGGTGGTTTAGTGTGTTTAAAGTGTTTAGTGTGTTGTGTGTCTAGTGTGTTTAATGTGTGTTTTAGTGTGTTTAATGTTGTGTGTTTAGTGTAGTGTGTGTTTTAGTGTGTTGTGTTTAGTGTGTTGTGTGTTGTGTTTAGTGTAGTGTGTGTTTAGTGTGTGTTTTAGTGTGTTGTATTTAGTGTAGTGTGTGTGTGTAGTGTAGTGTGTGTGTTGTGTGTTGTGTTTAGTGTAGTGTGTGTGTGTAGTGTGTAGTGTGTTTAGTGTAGTGTGTGTAGTGTAGTGTGTGTGTAGTGTGTTGTGTGTTTAGTGTAGTGTGTTGTGTGTTTAGTGTAGTGTGTGTGTGTAGTGTGTTGTGTGTTTTACTGTGTTGTGTTTAGTGTAGTGTGTGTAGTGTGTTGTGTTTAGTGTAGTGTGTGTGTGTAGTGTGTTGTGTTTAGTGTAGTGTGTGTGTGTTGTGTTTAGTGTAGTGTGTTTTAGTGTGTTGTGTTTAGTGTAGTGTATGTAGTGTGTTGTGTGTTTTAGTGTGTTGTGTTTTGTGTAGTGTGTTGTGTGTTGTGTGTTTAGTGTAGTGTTTGTGTGTTGTGTGTTGTGTGTTTAGACTTCATTAATGGCGAGTAGGAAGTAGGGCCCTGATTAGGGCACAGGTGCGCGGATTGGAACACAGCCTCGGTGAGTCGGTGAAGCGGAAGGGCCGCATCAGGGCTCGCGGATGGTGGAGTCTCACTTTTACTGCTGAATAAGTAAGTGGTTTTATTGTGTGTGTCTGAAATGTAGACGTGGATTTTAAACCAAAAACACACAGTTACACAATTATTCATTTTTGTGTTTGCTGGATTGTTTGAGCAGTTTTAAAGAGAAAGTTTTGTTGAAGCGCCCCTGTGCGTTAGGTGCTTTGGGTTTTAGGACGCTACTTAGGATTTAAAGTCTCCTAATGCAACACGGTAGCTTCAGGATTAACTAAAACCACCAACTGGATGAGAAATCTGGGTATTATCATCTCCGAGACCCGCCTTTAGCACATTATTAACAGGGTTAGTGAACGCACCTCTGTGTTAAACTCCACAACACACAATCCTCCGTGTAGTGACAGATCCACTGCGACACCTACCTACCTGTCTGTCTCTCTCTCTCTCAATTCAATTCAATTAAATTCAAAGAGCTTTATTAGCATGACCATAAACATGTACAGTATTGCTAAAGCATTGAAATGAGACAGTTTCAATAA
>JAQQZU010000017.1:14843478-14855193 GCA_030068025.1 Parauchenoglanis punctatus
TTATCCTACAACAGTGTGTGTGTGTGTGTGTGTGTGTGTGTGTGTGTGTGTGTGTGTGTGTGTGTGTGTGTATGTGTGTGCATAACAATGTGTGCAGGCAATTTACACGCTAGGCTTCATAAAAAACAGTTCGTGGGTGGGAACGGAAGACGGTCATGTGGAATTGTAATTTCCAGCCTTAGATGCTATTTTAGGATCATCTGCAGGCTCTAGAACCCAGATTCCATCCCTTGGACTATTAAAGCTGCTAGAACCAGGAATATATCTGAAGGCTGTAGAACCAAACTGGCATGTACAGAACACGCCAAGCTTTTACACCACAACTCGTGTGTCTGTTAAGGTTCTAAGACCCAAAAGGCAGCTCTGAAATATGTAAAAATTTTTCAACCCAGCTAATATAATGTTCCATGCGTGCCGTCTAGAACCCAAAATACATGTATACGGACTGGGTGACCTTTACAGAACCTGACAGGGGATAACAATTATTCTCTCTCTGTCTTTCTCTGTCTCTCTCTCTGTCTGTCTCTCTCTCTTTCTCTCTCTTTCTCTCTCCCTCTCTCACTATCTCTCTGTCTGTCCCTCTCTCTCCCCCTCTCTTTCTCTCTCTGTCTGTCTCTCTCTCTTTCTCTCTCTTTCTCTCTCCCTCTCTCACTATCTCTCTGTCTGTCCCTCTCTCTCCCCCTCTCTTTCTCTCTCACTGTCTCTCTCTCCCCCTCTCTTTCACTCTCTCTCTCTCTTTCTCTCTCTCTCTCACTGTCTTTCTTTCTGTCTGTCTGTCTGTCTCTCTCGCTCTCTCTCTCTCTCTCTCTGTCTCTCTGTGATGATGAAATCGTGTCTCTCTTTTTAGTAGAACCGTTGTGTTTATGTAACTCCGTCTCACACAGCTGTGAGCCTGTCTGAACAGGTAAATTCATCTCACCGAGAGAGAGAGAGAGAGAGAGACAGGGAGAAATGATGATGTGATAGGGAGAGACAAGGATAAAGGGAGATAAAGAGAGAAAGATTATGTGAGAGAGACAGGATGGAAGAAGGATGTCTGAGAGACAGACAGAGAAAGACAGACAGAGAGAGACAGATGATGTGAGAGACAGGAAAAGAGAGATAAATCTGAGAGCGACAGAGATGATGATGAGAAAGGGGGAAACAGAGAGGGAGAGAGTAAGACAGGGAGTGAGACAGACAGACAGACAGACAGACAGACAGGTGCAGCAGATGGGACCGAATGTAGAGGTTTCAGTTACTGACTGTAACACAGCGACGCTAAATCTGCTGCTAACCCATCTGCACACATTAGCCACATCACACAGTGGCTAGGCTAATTATAAAAACATGAAGTGTGTATTTACACACACACACACACACACGCGCGCACACGCACACAGATTAACAGTATCATCTAACAAACTGACAGGCTAGCACTTTGAGCCGCGCTAAACTTGGCAGAGGAACACAAATGGGCACTCGGCCAATCACGGCTGAGTATTCAATCAAAACCACACACACACACACACACACACACAAACACACACACAATCATTTGACTAAAGCAGGGTGATACAAGATCCTGATTTCACCTCTGATTTGCTGTTTTCTGACAAATTGGGAAAAGCAGGTTGTGTTGTGTTAGCTTGCTAATAAATGAAGCTAGCTGGCTGTGAAGCAGTGTTAGCTACATGGCTAATAACTCCATGAAATAAGGTAGCTAGCTGGCTAATAAGGTAGCTACGCTGAGGGGCTGTCACTGGGATTTGGCTAAAAATAAATAACCAAACATAGCTTGCTGTCACTGATTAATACAAAGGATTAAATAAAGAAAATATAAAGGTGCATCACTCAGTAGCTAACCGCTAACAGCTACGATTTCACTAAGCTAAGCACGCTAGCACAGCCTATTGTTAATTCTGTATTACTGTTTAAATTTAGTATAAAAAGACAAACAAAAAAACAAAGCAGTATTACACAGAAAAGGGTCACTTAAGAAACAGAGAAGGAGACAATATTCTGGATTTAACATTTGCATTTTACATTTATGTCATCTGAGAGACGTCGTTATCCAGAGCGCTAATCTGTCATTCACACAGCTGAGCGCTGAAGCTTGGGAGCCTTGCTCAGAGACCCCGCACTGATATTTTGAGGGGGGTTTTTATTTACCATCAGCTCAGTTTTTTAGAGTGAATTCTTTTGTATTTAAAATCTTTAATCATTTTTCTTTAAAGTTAAATCCTAAAAATTTAGTTTTTTTCCACATTCCTTGGATTATTAGTGCTAACACTCGCTAACACAATCTTTGGACTCTGGAGTTCTGCACTCTGATTGGTCGTCAGGTGGTGATTAATTCTCTGTAACAGTTATGGTATGGTAAGCGTTACGGTTTCCATAGTAACGGCTCATTCACAGGGACGTGTACAGCGCACGCGCCGCTGATAATAAACAGATGAATAAATGATTGATGTGGTGAAGTTTCCTGTAAACAGGAGTGTGTGTGTGTGTGCTGTATGAAGGAGTGTCCAGAGTGAGCGCTGTGTAACAGGCAGAGGTAAAGCTGGAACTGTAAGGGTTCCACATCTACAGGACAGAGGAGTTTACACTGCACTGCGCTTTCTCACTCACATCACACGCTGCGGGGTTTATCTTGGAGAGAGAGAATAAAGCCAGGCTGCTGAGGGAACGACGGTTTATAGCTGCTATAGCAGAAGCGAGAACTCGTTTCATGGACGTTCCACAATATTAAGTGTAACTATAAACAGATAAAAAGTATAATGTGTATTTTGTTAATAAATATAATACTGTACTGGTGGGTAAGTTGCTGTGGCGTGAGAGGAATAAAACTCTTGGGGACGTGATGTTAGAGGAAAATAATCAGCTTCAGGAAGGTAACAGTAAATCTCTAATTCTGGAAGAGAACCGAGAGGGCGAGGAACACGGTGCCGACACAGGTAATTACCCACAATGCCTCTGCCAGGGACACACACACACACACACACACACACACACACACACACACACGCTCTACATAAACAATAGTAATACTTAACAATACACAAAAATTTCACTAGCTTTAACAATTTTCTGATCATAAATAACTGGGCAGATTAGCAAATAAACAAACACTTATAATATTATTTGTAATATTTAGTGTTTATTAATTTGTATTAGTCTATTTTATTGTCATCTCAGTTTTCTGAAGCAAACTGTAGATTTCTTACCTGTTTTATTTATTAGATTAGATTTCTTCTCCAGCCAAAAATAAAAAAAATAATTTGGGACTTTTCGAGTTTATCAGTGAGATGAGCCGTATGATTATTCCTTAATGTGTAAATGTTATGGGTGTTTTATTGGTATGTGGACCGTTTTTATCAAATAATCCTCACACTGCGAATTCAAAGAGAAGCTGCACCCTCAGAATACAGCCCCAACACACACACACACACACACACACACACACACACACGCACACACACACACACACTGATTGGACAGAAGGATTATATAACCGTTATCCAGCAGGAAACTAAGAGAGACAGTGTGTAGAGGAATTCGTTTAGCTGTAGGACTCAACACAATCCCAGCACACACACACACACACACACACACACACACACACACACACACAAAATCCTTTACCATTTTTAATCTCTGCTTTTAGTCTCCGCCTCCTTTTAAGCTCCACCCCCAACTCGTGCATTGTTGCCTAATCCGTCCCACTGAGAAATCTCCAAAAGCACACAAAATTCTCCAAACTTCACTTCCAATATTGAAAATATAACGTTCTGTAACTGACCCTGTGACAGTGTGCGTTCTCCGCATCAGACGAAGAGCCGCTAACCAAAGACTTGTGATTATACAAAATGACTTGCTTACGTTCTGCTCAGGTCATCAATCGGCGTGATCCCTAAATTAGCTGGTGCCGAAAACGGGCTCGTGTAAACACACACATTCTTCAACAAGGAGATGTTTTTTTGCTCATTAGCATGTTTCGTTTACGTTTCTGCATCACTGCTACTATTTGTAGCCGTCCTCCTATTGGTGGATTTTAGATGTGCATCGTAGCGCTGAGATTTTCCTCACAAATCTCTCACATTTACAGAACTATGGATGCAGTGACACTAAATCTGCTACCAAGAAAACAGGACGTTTATTTGCTTATCATCACTCGCTAGTTTATCAGAGTACCTGAGGAAACGTCACGAATACGTTACTTAGCTAACAAGGGCGAAATGTCAGGCCTTGTTAGCAGGTAAACCAGCAAGTTAACGGCTAACCATAAACTAGCTTCATAAGCTCTACAGCCACGTTAGCTAGTTTATTAGCAGGTGTCATTTTTCAGATTGATAACTAGTAGATTTACTTTTGAGTGTTACGATTATTTGTATGTTTACGCTTCATGAACATCATCTCAGATGGCACGTCAGACAATTTCCAGACAAAGTAAAGGATTTTCTTGCCTCAGGAACAGACACGCTGGAATTCCGCACTAGCTGGTCAACAGCTTACTGCTGGTTGCTATGGTTACCTAGCTGGTGAGAAACCATAGCAAGAAATTGTGTTAATTTGAAATAAAACAAAACTCACACATAAATTAAAATGATTTTACTGTAATTACTAGGTGAGTTCACGGCGATGCCTGTGCTGTTCCTGCGGTGTTTAAGCTAACTAGTTTAGCCTTTTCCTGGTCTCAGGGACGAGGTGCGTCGCAGACGGGAGGGAGAAATAACATGTCAAAATCAGACGCTAGTAGCTTTAAAACTACTACAGCAACGGCACAAAGTTTCCAATGACAAACAAGATCTGGATTCAACTTCTAGTCATATTCAGGCAACATTTAATAAATGTAAACAAACCTTTATGATATTTAACAGTAGTTAAGATTTTTGTTTGCTATTTCCCACCTCGAGCTTGTTTTTGTAGTGCAGCGGAACCGGAACCAGACCAGTTTGGAGTGGCCCTTACGCTGCGCTAGCTACCTAGACGTCTATCGGCTACATGGTGTCCATGGTTACTTTTAAAAATAAGTAGTTTGACACTTATGGTTACTATGGCAACTGTATTATTTGGCATGCTAATGTGTGGTTTGGGACGTGGCTAATGCTTGATTAATGCTAATATTCAAACATTTAAAAAGGTGATATCCACATTGGTGCTTTTCTGCGATTTTCAACACATTTTGTCCGCGTTAAAACGCTGACACGACAAAAAGATGTTTGTATTTAGCGTGCGCAGCCTCGTGCGCCTGAACCAGCGGCGTTTCCGTCTGTTATTCGCGTCTGTTCTGTAACTGGAAACGCAGAGGAGCAAACCGTCTCCCTCATCGCTGTATCAAAAGTTGTAAATGCTACGGCTCAAGCGTAAATATTGGCACCTCTGCAGTTATTATGCTTATGGATTGACGTCGTACTGTGCAAAAGTCTAGGCACCCCCTTCTTTTAGTACAAATTTTGTTAGAGATATTTATTTGACGAATTTTGCATTATTGATCCATTATATATAAAAAAAAAACATTTTAGATTTCCGAACATTACTTTTCCAAAAAACGTTATTTGTATTTGAAAAATGTTTGTATGTCAGTAAAGAAAGCAACATATTACGCGAGAGAGCACTTTGCAGACAAAAATCATAATGAAGTCTCCTGTGTTGTACTGCAAAAAGAAGAAGCGAGTGCAAAAGTTAAAGTCTCCAGAAGAGCTGAGGCAGATTCTTCAAGATGCTCAGTAACACTTACAGCTCAGGTCCTTATAGAACTGCACACACTGAGGCTGGGACTGCTGTTTACGAACAAAAGCAAAGCGTCGTCACACCGAATATTGCCTTTTTTTAGTTTAGTACTGTTTACTGTAGATTTTTCGTTTACGTATTAAGCATGTAGACTTCTGCACAGTTCTGCGCATGCTTGCAGATAGACCCGTACGGAGCCGGCTGTGTGATTTCAGTGGTCTTTTAAGACCTTTACCTGTCACATCGTATGCCAGCCCAACAAAATCTCATGTGAATTCTGATGAAGATCCTCTGACGAGAGACCTGCGTTTAAGGAAAATTGCTGTTCTGTTTACGTCATCAGTCAGCGTGATGTGAACATCAGCTCGAGTTTAAGACATCATGACACGCACATTCTTCAGTGTGAGCTTGCGGGAATAAGGACAGTTCTTGTCCGATATCAAGCGTGCTAGCTGTGCAAGCGCATGTACAAGTGGCCAGGAACGCAGGCTGGTAATGTCATATTAATTACTGTGTGCAACTGAGTGTTCTAAATGATCGCTTGAGCAAACATAAAGATTTCATTTTGCACCTATAACCTGTACCGTCCTCCTGTAGGTGGACTTCAGATCCCTGTCGCTTTGAAATGACTCTCGTTTACAGAACTTCTGGAACTCTTTGGTAGCAGCTCCACTGAATTGGTCCCTGATAACGTGATCATGACGTGTCAAACACCACCGATCACAACTCGTAACCGAACAATTCTTTTAGGCTATACAATGCTTTTGTCCATAATAATAAAATCATGCACCGTAAACCCGGCTTTAGTGTATCCAAGGTCTCGATATGGCAACTACTGTAACCACA
Source organism: Parauchenoglanis punctatus (assembly GCA_030068025.1). Lineage (NCBI taxonomy): Eukaryota > Metazoa > Chordata > Actinopteri > Siluriformes > Auchenoglanididae > Parauchenoglanis > Parauchenoglanis punctatus. Next base: position 14,850,037 of record JAQQZU010000017.1, read on the forward strand.
CCAGCCCTGTAGCTACAGCGTCTCAGCGAGGCCTCCGTGGTCTTCCTGTTCTTCTTCTACGACTCAATCAGGCCCGATCCGCGTCATCTGCCGCCTAACAGAACCTGCACGTCCTCCAGCACCGCTCGAGACGTGTAAACACTCATTACCTGCGATCACGTTGAGACAAAGATGATCATTTGTGAGACGAGATAAGAAGCTCGAGCGCTCGTGACCGAAAATAGGTCAAAAACAGATGAAAGAGAGAAGCTGCTAGATGGAATTGATGAAAACGTAGGATACAGAGGCAGGAGCGCGCGTTTAACGTTACCTCACTGGCCCACACACACACACACACACACACACACACACACACACACACACACACACACACACACACCATCCTCCTTCTCTTTCTCCTCCACCTCATCATCATCCCTTAACAACAAACACTAAAAACGCTATAAAATTCACCGACGACATTCACCTTCTCGAGGCGTTCAACCGGGCATCCCCCTCCTCGGTATCTCTCGCGCCCGTTGCCATGGTGCGGAGGGGTGGGCGGGCGAACGGACGGTACGGGGGGAGGGGGGATGTGTACCGATTCCGGTAACGCGCGGTCGTTTTTTTGTTGTTTTTAACCGCTTTTGCGCGCCATCGCGCGCCTACCTACGCAAATTTGACGGAGATAAAAGAGAAAAGGCCGGTGTATAAACGCCAAGGTCACATCCAGCATCCCGCATCCAGCGCCATGCAGCATCTCGGGAACCTGGGAGGGGAAATGCGTGACTCAAATACGCCGCTAGTCTTTTTCCCTGCTCCCGTGCGCTCCATTTTACTGTATCCCCGTTACCGCTCACGCGCTCGAGGGACCACCGCCATCTATACATACAGGTTACACAGCGCGTGCACAGAAAAAAGCAACAGCAGCAACAACAAAGCAAAGCCGCTCTTACCATCATCTTCATCATGGTCGGGCTCCGTGCCGCTCGCGCTCGGTCCCCGGTTTCCGTTTCTCTCGTCCGCAGGTCCGAGCCCCGCAGATGCGCGCGGTGTGTGCGCGAGAGATAGCCTACGTAACGTCCGGTCAGGAACGAAAAGGAGAGAACGGAGAGAAAAAAGAGGAGGCTGCACACCTCCCTCTCTCTCCCTCTCTCTCTCTCTCTCTCTCTCACCTCCCTCCCTCTCTCTCTCTCTCTCTCTCCCTCTCTCTCCCTCCCTCTCTCTCTCTCTCCCTCTCTTCATCCCCCCATCTCCTTCTCTCTTGCTCACTCTTGGCTCTTGTCTCTCTCACCCTCTCTCTCACCCTCTCTCCCCGCTCCCTCTATCTCTCTCACCCTCTCTCTCTCACTCACTCTCTCTATCTCTCTCACCCTCTCTCTCTCTCTCTCTGTAGATGTGGATGAGTGTGCCCTGAACAGGAGTGTGTGTCAGCACGGTGTGTGTCAGAACACTGTGGGATCGTTTATCTGTCAGTGTGATCTGGGATACGAGGACAAGCACAGTGGCCAGGGCTGTGAGGGTGAGAGTAATAATAATAATAATAATAATAATAATAATAATAATACATTCACTCTCATGTGGCACTGAAATCCAAATGAATGTCTGGAACTATCTCCCTTATCGATCCTACAACCTGTGGTCTTTTCTTCAGTTCCCCACTCACAACTTTAGTTCCTTCCTGCAATTAGTTCTCATGTGGTGCTTTCAGACTGGAAGAACATTTTCATAGTTCTTAGAATTGTTGAAGGAACTACACCCTTGCTTTTGTGTCCATACTGCAGGAATGGAGGACAATCATAGTTCTTAGAATGCCATCTTGAGGGACTTTTTAGCTCCTACTTTAGTGGAGGTACTCTCCCAGCTCAAGAGGAACCGTGAGTGACGGGAGTGTACGGTGATGATCGAACACATGCGCCAGAACATGTTTAAAATCTGTGTAGAACGTTAGCCCTGTGAACAACAGCTCTTAAGGTTAAGCTTTAAAAAAACAAGAAAAAACACGGACAAATGGACCGACAGTGAAGTCCAGGCTTTGTTGAGACTTTATTCGATGGAGGAAATAAAACGCAATTTTGATGCATGTAAGCAAAATATAAAAATCTTAATTAATATTAATATTAAGACGAACAACAAGCTAGTGCATTATCGTTGCTATAGTGACCGTCACCCGGCTCACGCCACTTCAGCGTTCCTACCGGCGGTGCGAATGCAAACAGAAACTACGTCATGTACGAGTTCTCGTTAAATCACGAAGAAAAATAAAGCTTGGAAGGAAGTAGCAGAGATCACAACCTGGAACCTGTTGTAACACTGAGGGGGCGGGGCTTAGCGACAACGTAACGCATTCCGAGTAAACAGAGCTTTCTTTCTGTAGACATGAACGAGTGTGAGCTCCTGAGCGACGTGTGCGGCGAGGCGGTGTGTGAGAACGTACCAGGCTCTTTCGTGTGTGTGTGTCCTGAAGAGGGCTTCGAGTTCAACCAGATGACGGCTAAGTGTTTACCTGCACCTAAAGGTACCAAAACATTTTAAACCTGAAAACATTTAGAAGTGTTATTAGAATTTCATTACTTTGTGTGGTAGTGCAAGAAAATGAAAGGAAAATGATTTTATTTGGCATGAATTTCAAATATACTGTTAGCTAGCTAGTACTATTATAACTATATTATTACTATTACTAAACCAGTCCTAACCAGTTTTTACCTAAAATTAAATTGTTTCCTCTAACAAGTAGTTTCTGTTTAGAACTTGATTTATAGAGGAACTTTAAGAAAAAGCCCATGAACTCATGTGCAAGGTTTCAGCAAGAATAATGTTAAGAATTTAAAATCTAAGATAATTATAGTTTTGGTTGTTTGTTATAGTAAAATAGTTTTGTTTAGCACTTTTTTCTGTTATTTCATAGTGATAATGTTTTCATTATTATTCTAAAATTGTTGTAAAAAAATATCAAGCCTTCCTGTACAAAAGTGGGGTGCACAAACTTTTGACTGGTAGTGTACAGTCCATTCAACACGTCTCCAAGCCTTGAAATAGTTTAGTATTTTGTGTAGTAATAAAGTGAGGTGGTGTGTGTGCGTATCGCTCCTGCTGAATGTCATGAGCGGATCTGACGCTACGTTGCGATGTTTCTGCGCAGCCTCGTCCACACAGAGGAAGGTGTGTTACTACAATCTGAGCGATGAAAATCTGTGTGATAACGTTTTGGCGAGCAGCGTGACGATCGAGGAATGCTGCTGTACGCTCGGAGCAGGATGGGGCGACAACTGCGAGGTTTTCCCGTGTCCCGTCCAAGGCTCAGGTAAGACCGCTCACGCGCGGCGGAAATGGCCGCCGGGCCACAGAGCTGCATTCTGATTGGACCGCTGCTGCTCGCCTCTGATTTGTTTCTCCAAATTATCATCTTAGTAAATTATTAAAAGTAATATACTTTTAATACTTTTTTATTTTTTACTTAGCATGTAGCATATACGCTAAAGTAACACTGTCATGATGACATCACTTCCACGTGTGTAAGAAAATCATCTTCTGTTTAATTACAGATCAGTTCACTCAGATGTGTCCGGCTGGACGAGGCAGCATTCCAAACGGAGACAACGCCTCGCCTGTTACCTACAAAGGTGTGTGTGTGTGTGTGTGTGTGTGTGTGTGTGTGTGTGTGTGTGCGCGCGCACGCTAGGTGTTCACTGTGCTTTGATGCTGTGTTACCGCTCTGTATTTAAAGTATATCTGACTCGACATCTGTGGAGCAGCAACTTCAGACTTGTGTAAGCATACAGCACACACACACACACACACACACACACACACACACACACACACAAGTCAGTGTGTCACATCTCCCCTGTCTGGGTAAAACTACAGGTTGAAACACACCGAGTTTAGTTTATGAACACAAAAAAGTGTGGTCAACCTGTGTGTGTGTGTGTGTGAGTGTGTGAGTGGGTGAGTGAGTGAGTGAGTGTGTGTGTGTGAGTGAGTGAGTGAGTGTGTGTGTGTGTGTGAGTGTGTGTGTGAGTGAGTGTTACATGTAATAAAAAAATAAGATTGAAAGATAGTGTGGGAAAACAAAGAAATAAAAAAACTGCAAAATTGAAAAGGTAAAGAGAAAATTGAAGGAAGGGAATTAAAAAAGAAAAGAAAAGTTTAAAAATTTAAAAAAAAGGAAAGGAAGGGCAAATTAAGAAATCAGAAAAAAAGAAAGAAAGACAAATTGAAAACCAAAAAATGGAAAAAGAGAACTATAAAAAATAGAGAACTAAAGAACAGAGGAAAGGAAAAAAGCAAGAAACGGTTGATGAAAAGCAGATGGGAGAAAAAAGAGAGAAAGAAAAGAGAACGCAACTTTTTGAAAAAAGTTCGTGTGTTCAGTGATTTACAGAAGGTGAATAAAACATCAGCGATAAGCGAGTGTGATTATTGCAGGAGATTTATCATTTTATAGGTTTTACATTTTATTATATATTCTGTATTTATGTATTTTATTTATTTACTGAATTTGTTGTATTATAAAATGGTATTTACATTTGACATTTAAATTGTGCTTCTTCATAAGTTTTCTTCATATAACTCTGTGTGTGTGCGTGTGTGTGCGTATGTGTGTGTGTGCGTGTGTGTGCGCGTGTGTGTGTGTGTGTGTGTGTGTGTGTACGTGTGTGTGTGCGTGTGCGTGTGTGTGCGTGTGTGTGTGTGCGTGTGTGTCAGATGCTGATGAATGTGACATCTTTAAGGATGAGATCTGTAAGGATGGCTTCTGTCAGGACACACCAGGAGCGTTCGAGTGTTACTGTAAATCTGGACTGTACTACGACGAGGCCAGACTGCAGTGTGTAGGTGAGCTGGGGGTGTGACGGGGTATCGGGGTGTGACGGGGCGATGTAACGGTGATGATGTATTGGTGTGTGTTGATGTGATCATTTACATTTACAGCATTTAACACATGCACTTATCCAGAGTGACTTACAGAGGTGCTTTGAAGTCTCTATCGATAAACACTTCCTGAGACCGGTTCACTCGATCACAGACTAAAACTATTCAGTCTAAATCACTGTTGTAGAAGTAGTATAGTAAGAACAGCAATGGGGTGGTTTGGGAGAACCGGCATTTGGCAGATGCCCTTATCCAGAGCGACTTGCATAAGTGCTTTTAAGTCTCTATCAGTAAATATATTCAGAT
>JAQQZU010000017.1:14855293-14867793 GCA_030068025.1 Parauchenoglanis punctatus
TTTGGGATGAACTGGAACTGGAGCCTCCTCGACATCCCAACATCAGCGCCTGACCTCACTAACGCTCCTGTAGCTGATAATAACCAAACCATCGGTCACCTCAATCACAGCTGCAAAATAAATGGTTAATAGCAGTATTTACTGCTGGCCTTCCTTACTTAGAAATTTGACTTACGAATGAAATGTTAAAATAAAACTTACAAATAAAGTAATATAAATAGAATTTATATTATTAAAATAGCATGTTTTATATAATACTTTTAAAGAAAAACAATAGTATAAATAAATGATTTTCTAGTGACTTTAGCATACGATTGCTGAGCTCTTGGAAGGCTTGTGTTTCCTAAACTACTGCTTGTAAATGTGGTTTTTAGATGATTAAAAAGATGTTTAGCTGTTGGGTACAATATTAACATTATTTTACTAATGTTAAGAAAGCAATAATAAAATAATTTGGCATTAAAGGTTTATTGTTCCAAGCGTGTGTTTTCAGTACGGCCTGGACCAGGGTACATTCCAGGGTCCCTGGTGTAATAAGGAGAACTCAAAAGATGAACAAAAATACACTTCTGAATCACTTTACCTACAAAAAGGCATGCTCTCTTCTCTGCTGTTCAACCCTGCTTGTTCCTGCACACCTGAATTAATTAACAAGTTAATTACCTGACTCAGGTGTGTTCGAGGCCTCCAGGACTTCATTTATGAACCCTGATTAAAAGCAATTTTTGGCACTCGACTCACAGGAACCCATGGCCAGAGGGACTGTACAAACCAGTCTAAAGTCAATTTAATCACTAAATGAGAATAATACTGGTCTCATCAGTGGGGTAACTGCTGCTTTCTGGATGCCATTATCTATAAAAGCACCAATGAAAGATGCCATGAGTGCCATATGGTTTTTAACGCAATCTCATCTCATCAGCTTCCCTGTGCATGTTCTGCGGCTACCTTAAAGGCCGTTCCACTTATTAGAAATATAAACGAACAGAAGGAGGATGAAGTCAAGTCCACTGTAGAGTTAAGCAGCAGAAATCATGTAGCATGCACTGCGCTCCGACGCAACAATTTCAAAAGAGCAAGAAGGGAAATGATAATCATTTATTCACTCATCTTTAGTTCATACTTTAGGGGAATACTGGGGGCATATTGTGAAACGTGTCCCTGGAATACTGGGAGTATTCCGGCCACCCAGTCCATGGGATACTGGGACGATGCCAGCCAGCCTGTCCCCGGAATACTGGGAGCACGGATGGCAGGCTGTCCTTGACAGGAACAGTGACAGGACGCCGGGTAGCCTGTCCCCGGAACGCTGATTGGATGCTCAGTTGCCGGTCCTTGGAATACTGGCAGGATGCTCGGCAAACTCTCATTAAATGGCAGGAATACATCCGACACTCACCTTCATTTTCATTTAAGGACCAATTTTGAAAATGATTCCCAATATTTACATACAAGTTGCAGCTAATCAAACTCCTTATGGATATTTTGATATCATATTCAGGTGTTGTCTCAATTATTATCGGAATGAAATGTTCAGAGAAATGTCGTCACATGACGGCTGAGCAGTGCTGATTTAGGCCCAGAAATCAATCGGAACAGAGGAACACTAAAAAGTCATAAAACAATACATTTGCAAAGATCACAAATTCACTTCCTTCACTTGAGATGGAGTTTATTTCCAGTTGAGAAGTTGATTGTTTTGAGCGTGTACGCACTCAGAGGCAGTATGGGTAAAGGGTAGTGATTGGCAGCTACTTAAACCCCACAAACATTTAACTTGGTGTTTAAACATTCATTGTCTGAGAGTATACAGCCACAGATTTATTATTTTAAAAGCTTGTTTTCATTTCAGCAAGCCCATTTACGCCAGTGGAACAAAAGTGTGAGCATTCATTTACAGATCACAATAAAATACCAATATGCAAAAAAAAAAACTACAAAAGAAAAGATGAAATAATAATAAACCTCATCACGAACTACCCAGCATTGAATTTGCCACAGAATCGTTTGGAGAAGGAAAACCTCTCGGGATGTGTTGTGCTAAGTGCATGATGTTGGCTTCGGTGAAATCTTTAAGAAACATTTACAAAATGCATTTGAACTCACATATGAAATGATTTTCATTTTGATAACTGACTAAGCACTACATGGCGAGGAATACGCAAAATAAACGTAGCTAATTCATCAGTGTTTTATGAAATAACCAGCTAAAAGTTAGCATAGCTCTTAATCTCCCAGACATTTCTTTTGACCCAGTGACACTTCAAAGCGTTATGTAAAGCTGCTCAACACAGTTTCTGCCACTGAGGGTGGGAAAAAAAAAAGTGTACTCAAATTCACATTTTACTTTTTTTCTTTTTTTTTTTTAACCCATAACTCTGATGAGCTACAGAGTTTTTTCTCCCTTGAACACTAACTACTGGGGAACATCATAAAACAAATTTGAAAGTAGCTGTCCAAGTACAACAAAGCAAATAACTTGAACATATAAAATGTCAAAGGGTTTGTTTCTTTTTTGTTCCCAAGCATCACCATGGTTACCGAAAGGTCCCCTCAAGTGTGAAAAATGGGGTAACTACAAATGTAAAATGTAAAAAAGCAAAGTGTAGTGCGTAAAAGTTTATCAAAAGTGTTCAGGGACTAACTCTAAAAGATGTTAAGCAACATTTGTCAGTTTAAAAAAACACTTCTAATCTGTTGTATCCCGTGGGAATAGCAGCAGAAATAGTGCGAGCGCATCATAAAAATTTCTGTCAAATGCTTTTTAACTGTCTAGCGAGTCAAAAAGACTTGCAAACCACAAAACAAAAGCTGCAATTCTGCACAAATATAATCATAGACACCTGCTACATAAATGCCAAACAGCATGGCAAATAAAAGACATCATAGATGTCTGAGGAAAAAAAACTACACCATCACTAAAATATAATAGCTTATAACTGTAAGAAGATAACAGTAACAGTAAATGTGTGCGAAAGATACAAATCATGATGGTCAGTAAACATCCAGCTGTGTCTTTGGCCATGAGACCTGTTTGTTTTGTTTTTTTTCTGGCTGTTTACATGTTGCGTTTGGGCGTTGCCGTGGAGAACACCACCTCCATCTCGGTCCTCCTATTCTTGGTCGTAATCTCTCGTGTAGCCTCTGGTTGGTCAGATTGTTGATGAGGTATACCCTGGGAGATACCAACTCGTCGACTTTTCCACTGTCCTCCGGGAATATAACTACAAGGGTCACTGTGGCCACCACCCGAAACATCTCCTTCAGCACCGATTTGCAGGATCCGTGCTCCACTGCTGTTAGGATACGCAGCCTGTAGAGGGAGGTGTGAAGGCCTAACTGTTGGCTGACAGCTAGAACTAGAACAACTTGACAGCGTTTCCTTCCAAGGGGTAGCACGCAAGGATCTTTGCTGCTGCTGACTCATAGAGGAATCCTTCAGGGAAGAGTCAAATTGACAACCACGCCCCTGTCTCCAGTTCCTCTCTTGTTGAACCACGTCACAAAGGTCTCCTATGTCGGCACTATTTTTCCTGCAGTGGAAGGAAGCAGCCGCCTTTTGGCCGTGGGAAACGAGGGATGCATAAAGTTCGCTGGTCTGGAGCTCGAGACTATCCGTATCCAGCGAGCGACTACGTCGGTTCAGAGCGAGTGGTGCAGGAACCGGAGGGCACGGACGGCCCAGGCTAAGGTGACGGGGAAGGCTTGCGATACCCCAAGCGTTGTTGAGCAATAAACTTTGCTCGTATGCATCAAAGGTTCTCTGATCACATTCGGCAAAAGCATCCTGCTGCAAGTAGCAGCCATCATCTTCGAACGCCTCAAACGGGGACGCCAACTCCTCCTCTTCCTCTACAAGCTCTGGCTGTTCACTCTCACCCTCATTCTCCATGTCGACCACATCGAAAGTGACAATGGCAGGAAGAGCACTTAGGCTTGGTCCAAATGGTGAGCTAGATTCTGAGCCATCCAGACTCTCTGTGGAGTTGCGATAAAGTCTGGTGTTTTTGGTAAAATCAACCAGTGCTTGCGAAAAACAGACCATTAGCTCCTCCTGTGATTGGCTGCGGCCTCTGGTGGGCGGTAAAGAGCCATCATCTGAATCTTTGCGTCCTTGAATCGGCATCCTTGAATCGGCAGTAGGTCCGTACAAAATTCTGTGCTGTGCCTGACCCCCGCTATGGGTCAAAATTTCATTTAAGGTTTGGGATCTTTGCAGTGGTCTGGATCCAGAGTGAAGGTACGCTTCCTCTTCTGAGCTTTTGTAACTCCCCTCAAGATTGTTTGGGTCACTGTATATTTGGTCGCTACAATACAGATGCTGATTTTTGGACGGGTTTCTCAAATTCCGAAACTCGCAACACAGCAAGGCATGCTGGATCTTACTCAGACGCTCCTCCTCCGTCTCCATGGCACCGGATTCCAAGGCAGCAGATGTAAAGGCATAAAGAAGATCTCCTTTACTTTTGTTTCCACCCTGCAACCCTCTATTGTCCTTAGAAGGTAGAGGTGGACTGAGCAATCCATCATCAGGCTCAAAAAGTTCATAAAGGGCATCGCCGCTATAGCTGTCCCGGGGAAGTCTTTCCTGCTGTGGACGTTCACGAGTTTCTTCATCAGCTCCTGGTGTTGTGGAGTCATAGTAACCCTCATCACTGTTTGGCACTGATCCCTGTCGGTCACTCTGGGGAGTCAGAAGGTCAGTAGGTGTAAGGACCGTTTCCGTGATCCCCAAAGGACTAGTGCTGGTGTTGCCACTGGTGCTAGTGGTGACACGGAAGGAGCTGGTTGGCTGATCAGGAGTGGATGATGGGCTGATGGTCTGCTCCGATTGTAGGTAGCACACCTCGCTGCCCTCTGACTCCCATAGGCTGTGCAGATACTCGTTGTCCACTTCGTCCGGAGTTGCCATCTCCTCTCCACCACCCTGATAAGTAACGAGGCAGGAGCTGCGTTTGCCAGCATTACGACTTCCTCTCTCACCCGATACTGAACTCTCTGCAACACTGACATCATCCTGGTCAGCAATGATGTCACCACAACCAGTCAACGAATCAAAACTCTTCAGAGAGGACACATCTCCGAAAATCAAGTTGTCAGTTGAGGTGGACATTGTAGGAGGGTCTCCCTCAGGTAAGTCTGCGTGCAGCTCGGCGAGGCGCGCCATCTCAGAGTCAGCAGACAGCGGCTGCCGATACGTAACCAGGCCAACCTTTTTCTGTCGTTCCTTCTCTTCCACTTCCTCATCTCGGCATTCATCACCACTTTTTTCTTCTTCCTCTTCCTCCCCAGCCTTCCCCTTGCTCCTTAGTTTCTCAGGCACTAGTGCTGCTTCCGTTGTGCATGCGTCAGTATCAGCAGCAAGTAATTTTGTGAAATCACTGCTGTTTGATTCCATAGGCACATCTGGCTCTAACAAATCTTTGCGACCCTTGCTGTCATTACTGTCACCATGACAACCAAGGTTTGTCAACTTACCAGGTACTGTTTCACCCGAGGACATTTCAAGCATCTCGTTTTTTTCCGCTTCAGCGTTATTTTTGCTTTTCCGGTGCTTCCTAATGCTGCTGAAGAGACCTCTGAGGCCTCTCTTCTGTCTCGGGAGTGACTGCGACTTCGCAAAACTTTCCTGCACCTTGTGCAGGTCGCTCAAGCCATTTGGGTTGTGGAATTCAAACTCCGCTGAAGTCACATCACCGCCTCCTCTAATGCCGTCTTCCCAGCATGCTCTGCTCATACCGTCATAAGTCTGACTCTTGGTTACGCCCATTTTAGACGACCACCTTCCTTGACTCTTGCCTCTTCCCACGAAAAAGCTGGGCAGCATACAGATGCTCTTCCGACTTCCGAAAAACTTGAAGGCGGTCTTTCTTAGCTTCCCCGCCGGTGGTGTTTGGGGTGACTGAGGATCAGGGGAGATGGTGTCTGATGACTGGCCACCACCGGCTGCACCAGGCTGCTCATTTCCCGCTGGAGTCTCCATGGTGACTCAGAAACTCGTTGCTACAGTTGTATAATCATGACATGGACGCCTCTCCCGTGTGCAGGTGGAAAGACGCTGACAAAATGTCCATTAAACACATCTTCTGCCATGGCACATCTGAAAAGCAAAAACAAACAATTAAATGGGTACGAACACTTGTAGACATGGAAAGTCCATGAACCCTGAATAAACCTCAAGTTCCATGACCTAAAAGCCAAAACAGCTAAGGACTAAAAGCAAAGCAACCAATTAGCATTACACACACACAGATTAGCCTCCTGGCCTTAATACCTGTGCACTTTCCGTTAAAGATATAGCATTTCTGGTATGGATCACTGACTTCCATTAGTCCGCTTGGCTTAGCCAGTCGAGTATATTCCTGGTTGGATCTGGTTAGCTTTTGCTGTCTTTGACAGATTTACAATATTACATCCAAAAAAAACCCCCAGAAAAACTAGATTCACTGGGTGACTGAATACTTTTTTTGAAAACAACAAATCATAAGACATTCGTTTCATTATTCCAGACAGCGCACCGGCACTGGAGGTGGACAGATCATAGCTTCATTAGCTAGCTTACCTTGCATGTGTCAGCGTAAGTGCACAAAAGAATCAATTTCACTCCGATTCTGATTCAACAAATGGACTAAGAAGTGTGAAAGTGCAATTGCTCCTGGGTTCTGGCACATTTTGTTTTTCATAAGCAGAACTAAATTTTGATTTCCGGCTTTGCTGGTAGTCGCATTGAATTGCACAACACTCGTCAGAAACATCTTTAAAAGAACACTGTGATTGGACACGTCCTTGCTTGACTGCTGATTAATGCTAATTATGAGGTACAATTAAATCTGATTAAACAGAAGCAATCAGAACACTAGAGTTTTTTCTGCAGCTGAGCAATTACAGAGGCCAAAGTCATGCAGTCAAAGGAAAGTTTAACAGCGCTTTATAATGCACCGAAGTCCAACGAAGCTTGGTGTTGTGTTTCAATGCTAAATGGGTTTTCACGGCATCAGTGAACTGAAATCGACTTTAACGGTAGTGGATAGAAGAACAAATGGTCCGCACAGCAGGGGGAGTGAACATAATGAGCTGACAGCTGTCAGAAACAAAAGCTGGACAACGGGAAATAAAAATAATATAATAAAATAAACAGTGCACATGTCTTCAGTACTTCTTTTATCATGAAGTGGGTGCATTTCACACAGCATTGTAATTCCCATACGCTTTACTCCATTAATGCTCCAGCGAGGTGCCTCAGGGCTCCGTGTAAGGGCCACGCTTTTAATCTTTCACAGCTGACACTAATTATCGTTAAGGTGTTGTGACATTGCCTTTGTCATCGAGTACAAAATGTCTTCATGATATATGATATGATATTTTTGCCTTATTAGCATGACGCTACGTTCTAAAGCATTAAGGATGCAGTGCTCTAAAAGTGAAAGGTTTTCAGAACTTCAGAAACACGAGCTCAGTATCGCATCCTTTTTACTAAACTGTATTCTTCTGTGAAATTACTGATGAATGAAATGAAAAATGTCAAACAGATTGTAAACTCAGCAGATTACTGGTAATGCAACTGCTCTAGCATTAAAACCATTTACGTCATGCCTGAAACCGATATCTGGCTTCTGAACATTTATTTTCAAACTGTTCCTCCAAAGGAAATAACAAACAAAGCTCTTATCAGCTAATCCTGTACAGACGACACCTCGGGTACAAAATAATACCCCGCGCGCACACACACACACACACACACACACAGCAGAAAATGGACGCACACTTTGATTTTTCAATGAACATACAATTAAATAAATTCGCTGTCATTACTTGCCGCAATTCACCTAGCCTTATTTTACCTCAGCTGAAAGCCCACCCGTATTCCTACACAATCCAGCCTCCGGTCGCCACCTATTGGTCAGCGCGACCCCGCCCCCTGAGCTGTGATTGGCTAATTTCACTGTCCAACAGGCGGGCAGAGTCTAACGCGTTCAATCGCAGCGCGCGAGGGCGAGGCTTGTCGGAATGCGGGTGAGGAAACAACAAAGCCTTCGCTAACGGTTCGTTCGGTTAGCTACTAAGCTAAAGCTCTGTTTACCCAGACCTCATCTTGATTTTGACTAATTTTCAATCGTCCTTTGTTTCGTTATGCGCCTAAAACCAAAACGGACGACAAAAATAGGATCTTTAGTAATAAAGCAAAAGCAAAAGCAAAAAAAACCAACAGACTCACCCTTTTATTTTTTAATTCCTGTTACAGCAGAGGCAATTAGGAACAGCCTGTGCAGGAGAAAAATAGCTTTAGCGCATGAACCAACTCGTAGTGCGTCACTTCCGGAAGAGACAGCGTTGCCCCCCGGGAAATGTAGTACTAGTATGAGATAAGACTACAAAAATCATTTTATAGCTTCTGTAAAGACGGTCTGTATTTTATAAAACCCTTAAACAGACCAAGCAGTAAAATATGTTTTTTTTTAACCATAAATTCGTGTTGTTTTTTAGCTCGTTTGGACTGAAATAACAGGATTCCAAAGCAAACAAAAACAAAGGTATTTCTTTATTTATTACGTTGGAATTATTTATTTTTAGATTCTAAATATTATCACTTTAACATTAATATAATTGTATTAATCATTTACTATATTATTAATTATTAATAATATTATATGTTTAGCTGTATTAAGTTGAATATTGATTACAAATCAGCATTTCTAACGTTCCATGCTGAAAGTAAAATAAAAATGTTTCTCTCTATGTATTTATTTCTTATTTCAGTTTCCGTAGCGCTCGTCCGATCGTTCCTGTAAGTACAGCCAGAGGCTACGCAGTGCTGAATGTAGGCCTTTTCCCAAAAAAACAGAAAAAAATTCCAATAATGTTTCATAGTATCAATTTATTCAAAGCTTATATTAATAATGATGCACATGTTAAAAAAAATGTAAAAAAATCACATTAATTCACAGGAACGTTACTGTAATATAAAACCAAGTGGCAGACGTAATGTGAAAATTAAATGTAAAAAATAACTAGAAAATAATTAAAAAAGTGCAAGAAATAAAGAAAACATGAAAATCAACAATGTACAAAAATATATATTTGTATCAGTGTGCTGCCTTTATGAACATCAATCAAACACCAACAAAAACATTTTATTTTTTACACTTTGTGTCTTTATTCTTTAATCGAAAAAAGTTAAAATGTAAATAACGTCCCTTTGCTTTTTGGTTTTGTGCGAGGCTAATGCAGCCAACACGTCCTGGAGCCTCATAGCCTCCGGTTTAGCATGGTGCAAGAGGTGCGAGCTGAATGATCAAATGTGGGATAAAAGTCTCCATAAAGAATTCAGCGCTGCCTTAGAAAAGGTTTATGCAGTGCTTACGAATGTGTTATGAAGCCTCAACGCAGGCACAAGTGTCACAGATATGAAATGCAATACGTCTGTCTGGATGCCAGGTGTTCACGAAATGCCCTCTGAATCAGTCAACTGAACATTTACAGGCTTTGATGCAAAATACAAACATTACTTTACGTAAATGCTAAATGTAAAAAGTACAACATAAACATGCAGTGACGGAGTGGACTGCTTTTTGCTCCTATCTTTGATCGCCGCGTTTTAGTCCTGCTGATTTATTGCTTTTGCGATTGTGTAGCATTTATTACATTTGTTTATCTCGCACTAATATTCAGCACCAGTGTTGCAGCTACAATTTTACACGTCGCACGCGTTATACTAAACATCAAAACAAACTGTAAAAAAACAACTAAATAAACGGTTTGATCAGCGTCATAGAAGAAGACAGTTGTTTACATTTTTTTTTTGTTAAATATGAACTTTGTTTTTTGTTTTTTTGATCATAAAGATCTCTTTCACTGACCGGTGAAATGCCAACGTAGCAAAAAGTGCAAAGGGTTCAAAATGTATTTATAATATTTTAACATATTATTTACAACCGAAATTTCAAAAAGGCAGAAACGTGTGATGCGTGTTGGTTATTTGGAGGGCGTGGCTTAAACAGTGTTTTCATTGTGTTATGTAAAGGAATGTTGGGGGTGTGGTTAAATGATTGGCCCTGTAATGTGTGTAGTGAATGGAATTTGTGCGGGGGCGTGGCCAAGATGTCATCCTATTATAATGTTTATAATGTTATAATGTAATATAATTCCTAGGTGTGAGCGGGAAAAAACAATCTGATATATTGTTCATTGCGTCTGCCACGTTGGGGGGCGTGGCTAATTTTTTAACATGCAAGATTGTTGGGGGCGTGGCTAAGAAATGCCATTGCCTTATCACAGTTTGTTTATACATGTAAACATGAATGTAATTATGTGTGTAAGACTAAAACTGAATAATGTATGGAAGCTTGGGGGCGTGGCTAAAATGTCTTTCATTATAATTAAGCATGCTTAATATATTTTATCATGTTTTGATTTTTTTTTGTTGTAGCTAAAATGCTATTCCCAAAATTTCTTCTTTATTTTAGTTTCATTAGTTGTTAAAAAAGGAGGTGTGGCTAAAATAGCATTTAGGGGTGTGGCTAAAAGATCAATGCCCCTAATAATGATGTTCACAGTGTGTGTGTGTGTGTGTGTGTGTGTGTGTGTGTGTGTGAGAGAGTGGTCTATCCTGAGTGCGTCTTTCTTGTTTCCCTTTGGATTTCGGCTCCGTCCCAAATGTCAGTCTTGTTACTATGGAGATTCGAGAGGATCCGTTTTCTCCACCTCCTCTTTGGAGATCTGGGTTGCCATAGAAACAGGTTTGTCCTTCTCCACCACCTTCGGCTCGCTTTCGTTTTTTTCCTGATCCGACTCCCCTCCAGTGCCGTCGCTCAAAGACGTACAGTCTCCGTTCGTTTGGTCAAAGGAGGAGGTGGGCGTGGCCTCGGCACGGCCGTTCTGATCAGGAAACACGCCGACCGGGCCGTCAGAAGGTGAGAGCACGCCGTCCGCGATAGCCAGCTGCTGGGTGGTGGATTTTTGCAGAGATTTAAGTCAGTGAAAATGTTGATTGTTTCCAAATGAAGTCATAATGAAGAGCAAAAAAATTCAGGTAAAAATACGTAGAAAAGCGTTAAAAAAAAACAATCGGACCGTCACTTACTCTCTGCAGTTCTGTCATCGTCCTCTCCTCGAAGGTCTGTCTCACAGTCAGAGACAGCAGTGTGTCCAGGATGGACTGTCTCGGGTGCATCCCTTTATCGTAACAGTTATACATCCCACACCAAAACCTGACACACACACACACACACACACACACACACGCACGCACAAACTCACAACAGATACATGTACATCAATATCTGTATTACTGTACTTACATTTGAATGTTCGAAGAGTGTGTGTGTGTGTGTGTGTACTTGAAGTGCAGTGGCAGCGTGTTGGGTCGCAGTAAGCCGTTGTGTGTGGTGCGCTTGTACAGCGGGTTCCTGAACTCATCCTGATGCTCCAGGAGATACGGCCACACAGAGAAGGTCCTCTCTCTGAGCCTGCATGCACGCGCACGCACACGCACGCACACGCACGCACGCGCACGCACGCGCACGCACGCGCACGCACGCGCACACACGCACAAAACAAGAAACATATCCTGTTAGTAACCAGTCAGCTAGCAAGAGTTCTCCAGCTGAACAACCATGTTTGTCAGTTAGTCAGATAGCGAAGTTGATCATTTAGCCCGTTCAGTCAGCTAGTTATGTTAACTGATTAACAGTTAGTTAGCTAGTCAAGTTCTTTAGTTATATAACTAGCTAATCTGACAGCTGACTAGCCATTCTGTTGGTTACACCACTAGTGTGTGTGCGCGCGCGCGTGTACCTTAGCTGCTCTCGCTCCTGTTGGTTGTTGCAGATGAAGTTACCGTACTGGCAAGAGTAAACGTGTTGGTGGACGGAGAGCAGGAAGCGTTCGTTAAACTGAAACGCGCAGGGGAACTGCTCCATCAGCTGCCACACACACTCCACAAACTGCGTGAAGACGGGGGACACCTCTTTAGGGTCACCTTCCACGTGTCCACACCTAAAACACACACACACTTTGACTCCTCTTTTCAAGGGGACGTTCGGTCCTGACAAAGCTTTTAACATTAGAACACTGTTGCTAGGCAACTCCAGTACAGACACTGTGTAAGCTAGCGAATGACTGGGGCTAACGATTTAGCCAACAGCCCAGCATGTTTTCATTTTATTCAGTGTGAAAACACAGTTAGCATGAAAACGAGGCGGCGTCACCATTTCCCCTCAGGTGTAAGCTAGCTAGCTTTGCTATCAGTTAGCTTGCTAGCCACATTTTACGGTCTGTTAGCGAAATAGCTGTCCGTTAGTGAGATCGCTAGCTTTGTCCGCAAGCTACTAAAATGTACTGTACTGATATCAGAACATCATTTTACCCCTCAGATATTAACTAGCTAGCTAGATTTGTTAGTTAGTTAGTTACTAAATCTACTCTAGCAATTTTCAGAGACTGCTACAATAATCTGCCTATTTGGAATTCCTCTCTGGAAAACTGGAGTTATGGGATTGCTG
>JAQQZU010000017.1:14875792-14885822 GCA_030068025.1 Parauchenoglanis punctatus
CTCTCTCTCACACACACACAAACACACACACACACTCTCTCTCACACACACACAAACACACACACACACTCTCTCTCACACACACACAAACACACACACACACTCTCTCTCTCTCTCTCACACACCACATCACATCCCTATAATACATATTTAATCGACACCCCCTACATCAAACTCTTTTTGCATACACTGATTGTATTTATGAGTTTACGCATAAATAAATGCTCCCTGTTGGACACAGAGTGCACTACTGAGGGTGAAGTCAGGATTTTAGCATTAAGTGCACTTTGTGTATTTCTACATTTGGGGCTGAATCTTTCTATAGAGTTTAAAATGAATGCACTGAAAATTAGACAAACTCCACAAAGTTTCACTTCTGTAAAAGTTATCACACCCTGCAGAAATACCTTCATCTCACACACACACACACACACACACACACACACACACACACACACACACACACACACACACACACACACTTTCTGTCAAGTTCATCATTATTTACAGCTATTTTATTGATTTTATTTTATTCTAACTCTCACCTTTGGAGTAAGAATGTACTCCATGATCCGAGCCGCTGTGAGATCTTTCACTTTTCTGTTGTTTGTGTTTAAAGTCGCTGTTTTTCACTCTTCATTGTTTTCAGGAAATCGGACTGTTAGTGGAGGCGCTTTGACAAGCTCGAGCGCTACAACGCTGGTCAGCTGATCTGTCCAAAACATCGCGAGAATCGGCGAGATTAGTTTACGTTGTCCCTGCTTAAGAGAACTGATGCCAAAATAAGTCATTATATACTAGTTATCAGGTTGTGTTGAACAAAATTAATCGCTCAGTCTTTGTAAAATTAGAAAACATGGACAGAAACCCGAGCAATGCTTCAGGCGGTGTAGACACGTAGTTGTAACTACCGCGTATTAGCCAGACACTAACTATTAGATAAACCGGAAGGCTGGTGTTTATGGGACTTGTAGTTTTTAGGCCGTATTTGCACAGCTTACAAATTATACCCGGAAATCAATGACGAAAAACAATAACTTTTAATAAAATGTGGAAAATTATACACTTACAAAGTTACCATATATAAATAGTGACGAACTTTGTAAATGACACTTATTGTTTATAATTTTATTTAAAATAAAAAGGAAAAAATATGTACATGTTAGAAGAAATAAGGGAAAATGGCAAAACCCAGCTTTTTGCCATGTCTAACGAATGAAACAATAAATTATTTAAAAAAATGAAGATTCTTTAAAGTAGCCAGTGTTTACCTTGATGACAGCTGGGCACAATCCTGTTATTATCGTAAGCAGCTTCATGAGGTAGTCACCTGGAATGCTGTTCAGTTTACAGGTGTGCCTTGTCTAAAGGGAATTAGTGGAATTTCTTGCCTTCTTAATGCGTTTGAGATCATCAGATGTGTTGCGTCGAGGTAGTGTGGTTATACAGTAAATAGCCATATTCCTTTAAAAAAGGAACCTTGTTCAAATGACAGATTAACACGGAAACCATTGAGTAAGCTATCTAGTCACAATCAACTAAAAAGTTGTCAGCACCATGTGCATTACCATGAAAGCTGTAAGAAAAGGAGAAAGGGAGAGCAATGTTCAGCATCTTAAGAAAGATGATAATCATGTGGCTCTTGAAGAAGCTAAAAGCTAATCAACTATGTGCTTTTAGAAGTTCTGCTTCTTTTTTAGGGCAGTACGAAAATGGCTCGTGTGCAAAACTAAAATAAACACTAATAAGAACTCTGTATGTGTATTTTTATTTTTAAAAAAGTGTGTGTGTGTGTGTGTGTGTGTGTGTGTGCGTGCGTGCGTGCATGTGTTTGTGGGTTTGTGTGTGTGTGTGTGTGTGTGTGTGTGTGTGTGTGTGTGCATGCATGGACAACTGGACAAACAGGACTGTTCCTTTATGCATGTGTCAGTATTCTTTTATTCAGTGCTAACAGCTTTAACTATTTGTGTGTGTGTGTGCGTGTGCGTGCATGCGTGCGTGTGTGTGTGTGTGTGTGTGTGTATGCGGCTCCAGCTCAAATGTGCTTCATCATCAGACAGCATGGCCTGAGGGTCAGGAGGTCATTACTATAACAATGGCCGGAGCGATAGGGGTCCTCCCAGGCAATTAGGCACATCTGATGGGGCCACCTACAGGAGTGTGTGTGTGTGTGTGTGTGTGTGTGTGTGTGTGTGTGTATACGTGTGCTTGAGTGCAGGGGAGTTAAAGAGGATAAAGAGGAATCCAGACATGTTTATGAAACACTGTATAGTCAGTTCTCTACCAGACGAAGCTCCAGAAAATGCTGGTCTGGAAGCGAGAACGAACACCAGGGGCGGAGTTTCATAACCATGATGACAAACACCTATTAAAAATAAAACGTGTGGAAAAGAATAATTGTTAAAAAATGGATAAGCAAAAGCTTCATCCCCCGGTGTGAGGGCTGCCACTTGCTAGCAATCCTGGCTAAGAGTTTACACTACACAAGATAGACTCATGCTAGCTAGCTTGCTAGTGCCTAGCTTTACTTACATGGCTAGCTTCTTAGCTGACCAACCACTAAAGTCAAGTAAATACCATTAGAGCTAGGTAATATTAACAGAGCTGTGTTTAAGTAGTTAGCTAGCTTAGCTAATGTTGCTAAATCAGGATAATTATGCTAACATTTTATTTGACAGTTTTTTATTTTCAGTTTTATTTTATTTTTTGTTCCAAATCACATTACACAACAGGAAATACTGGAACGAACTGGTTAACAACTCTGAATGACTCATTTAACAGAACTGGACTCAAATGACTCAGTTGAGTCACTGAGTCATATCTCCACAGTACACTCGGTGTTCATGGGTCTGACGTTAAGAGAACACTGTTGCTAGGCAACTGGGAAATATAGATGCCGTATAGCTAGCGACTAAGGCTAATGATTTATTACAGACAATGTAAAGACACAGGAGCAATGAAAGCAATACAGAAACATCCAGAACATCTACATTTACCTCAGAAGTGTTGGAAAATTGATAAGAAAAGACTCCATGTAGCTACAATTACACTGTAATTATCATCGACGGCTAACAAATAACCTTCTAAGGGTGCTAACATTTTGAGGAATAAAAACGCTGCATCTCTTAAACTCGGGATTTCTGAAAATGTTGTGAGAGACTCCAAGAAATTGATCAAATTTTTGTTTAGAACTAAAAATAAACAAACTGCCTCCCTACACACACACACACACACACACACACACACACACAGTTACACTTCATCATTTAGCAGACATTCTAACAAATGGTTATTCAGAAAGCAAATACCTTTACCTAAATCCCTCACACACATACACACACACACACACAGTGAATTGTCGCTCCAGGCCACACTGTCTCTCAGAGATGTCTCTCTAATCCTTTAGCTGCTCGTTAAAGTCAATCATTCGAGTATGTTGTTGCATTAGCATGCTAATCTCAGCAGAGACTCTTTGTTTACCTCATGCTAATGTGCTAGCTCTCAGACAATAGCAGTTTAAGCTCTATTGTGTTAAAGCTAATCTGTGCTAATAAGGCAGTGATGTGGTCAGAGCTGAGTGTCCAGCTGGAGAGACTTAATGAAATCAGGCTTGGTTAGTCTGGATTTCAACAAAAAATAAAGCCAAACGAGTTTTACTGGAATGGGGAAGCTAATCAGCTAATCAGCTAAAATACAGATATATTAGCATATAGGAGCTCAGGAGCTAAGCTAGTGCTACTTTTCTAATATATTGTGCTCACTTTGCGATTGATAAATATAAAATATTGGAAAGTCTGTAGTTGAACTTTCAAATACTCTTAGCATGCAGGGATGTTTGTGTATCGTGACAAGTCTGAGAGGAAAAAGAGAGGGGCTGCTGAGGGAACGACTCACACAGCATCAAATGAAACTATAAATGGATAAAAAGTATGACATGTCATTGTCATGTCCCACACACACACACACACACACACACACACTCAAGATGGATAGGTCATAATTTAAAATGAATTGAACTGACTTACGACTGATCAGGCTGATTATATATCAGATAATACGCACAGAAGTGGCGGTGTGTGTGTGTGTGTGTGTGTGTGTGTGTGGGTGGCTGCGTGTATGTGCGTGTGTGTGTGTGTGCACGTGTGTCTGCGTGTGTTTGACAGACATAGAATGGCAATCAGCTGACTGATAAAGTAAGCAGAGACAGACGTGTAACCTCTAACCTCACACACACACACACACACACACACACACACACACACACACACACACACACACACATTCCTCCCGGCTCCAGACGCTGTTGCACATATTGTAAAGTGCCCTCAGAGCAGAGGTGTGTCGCAGTGACATGCTGTTAGATAATGATGGGTGTATTAGTGGTGTATTGTGTTATATAGTGTGTTACAGAGTGTGTGTACAGTGTGTTTCCTGCTCTAGCACACTACACGAGTGTTATAATTTCACATTTTGTTTAAAAAAAAAACAAAAAAACATTAGTACTCTATTTATACTCAAGATTTTTTTTAAGTTATAATTAATCATTTTAATGTTTAAATTTCTTTTTAACAAACAAACTCCTCACATATATCAACTTTACTTTCACTGTCTAATACTCTTTTTTTCTTTGATCATTTTGGGTTTTATTTTGTTATTCGTGCTATACAGCAGGATGTGATGGCGCTTTGACAGCGCGGTACTTCTACTGAAACCTGTGGTTAATTGCACATTAAAGTAAAAAAGTCATGTGTATTACATCATGATAGAAATATATCACACACTACAATTTATTTTCAGTTTTACGGGTAATTATTTTTAAAAGAAATTTCCATTTTATGTTTGAATTTCTAGTGGATGGAAACACGTGTTTGAACATGCCTGTGACACTGATTTGATTTGATCTCATTAAACATAAATAACAATAGGGTTTTTTTTTTTAAAGAAAAAACCCCAGCATGAAGGGCCTAGGCTACACTCACACAGCAAGAAGGAACTTTCCAGAACTTTCTACTTTTCTCAGTGATTTCTATCAGCTCTAAACGTTAGGATCTTTTAGTTTTATTCATTAGTTTTTAACAGTTGTGCTCTACACGGTAATGAAACAGTTCTCACACACACACACACACACACACACACACACACACACACACACACACACACACAGTAATTAGGATTGTAAATAAAGTGCAGAAATCAGCTTTCTGAATGCAGATGAGTGATAAGTTGGAGACAGTTGGGGGGTAAATGAGTTTGCGAAGGCGCGTGAGAGGGGGGTGAAAAAGAGGGTGGGGTGGAATGTTGGCTGTTGGATGGAGGGCATAAAAACGCGCGCGCACTCTGTGATTCCCGTTCAGTGCCCCTTTCAGTCTCCTGGAATAAGCAGCACGCACGTTTTATTTATTTATTTATTTATTTTTAAAAAGAAAATTCTCTCCACTTGGACTTACGCAGGCGCGCGCACTCACGATGCAGTCTCGGTCGTTTCTCGTGCACCTCCTCGCGCCGCTGCTGCTGCTGCTGTCGGTCTCGGTGCCGCGCGCGCTCTCCGGCGGTGAGTACTGCCACGGGTGGAGGGACGCGGCGGGCGCGCGACACCGCGGATTCCGCTGCCCCGAGCGCTTCGACGGTGAGGGCGCGCTCTACTGCTGCGGCTCGTGCTCGCTGCGCTACTGCTGCGCCGCGCCGGACGCACGCCTCGATCAGAGCACGTGCACCGCCGAGTTCGACTTCTACACCGAGGGAGCGCGAGACGTGCCACCGAACCGTAAGTTTTCGGGTTTTTTTTTTTTTTAATACGGGACGTTTATTATTATTATTTTTTATGTATATATCTTTTTTCTTTTTTTTTAAATATAGTAAGTTTTTAGATTTTTTTATCGGGCGTTTTATTTTATAATTAATTTATTTATATTGTCGGAAATTTTATTCATTTAAATTTCTTTGATTATTTTTGCACTTTTTAAGGACAGGAATAGTGCGCTCCCCAGTGAGGCATTTAAAACAATTTCTGATTAAAATGTATTTTTTTATTTATAATTTGTATATTCACATGTTTAAAATTATAATTAAATTGTAGCTATATACAAATTTAATACAGATATTATAATCATTAGATAAACAATGAATAGATTTTAATTAACAAGTGTAAATCATTTAACAATCGAACAGAGTCATGTATTAATTCTTTTTTTTTTGTCAGATTTTTAAAAAATAAATTTGCACGTTGAATTCTAGAGAACAGGGTCAAAGGTGAATCTTTACTGTGGAACTCGTTTAGAATTCTGCTGTTTATTACTCTAACTTTGCCTTTTTCTTTTTTTGTTCGTGTCCATTTTATATTTAATTGATTTTTATGCTAAGGTAATATTAGATCAGTAAAAAAATTATGTTTTTTCTTCCTTTATGTTCGTGTATCAGTTAGTGTGAGGTGATGTTTAGAGCTTCAGCTGTTTGAGCGTAACATGTTTTTTAGAACTAAAGTATATATATATATATGTAAAGTCATGTTTATTTTATATTTAGCTGATTTCTGTGGTAACATTTTAAGACTTTTCATTAGAAATCTTTCCTTTTTTTTTTTAAATGAAAACCTCCAGAACCTTGTCAGATGTTTTGAAGAAGTGAAGATCTTCCAGGAACCTTGTGCTTTTAGCAGGAAATATATCAGTGCTCTTTTATGTGCTGACTTTTGTAACTTGTTCTTGTGATAAAATGAGGGAAATGATTTACTAAACTCTTTAATTGTGTGTTTTTATTTCTCTAGTTCCCACTTATCTGCCCTTCGTGATTGTAGTGAGCGCCTTCCTATCCTTCATTCTGCTTGGAGCGATGATCTCCATCTGCTGCTGTCAGTGCGTGAAGCCGAAACCCAGCAACCGGCCCAGTCCCACCCAGACCAGTTTGCTGGAATCCGGAGGCCCGTCGCCTAAAAGCTCCACCCCTTCATGTACAACCAACACTGGGCTCCACCCTCCTCATCTGAGTCCGCCGGATCTCAGCGTGTACAGCGCATTTCCACCGACATTTGTTCCTCCACTCCACCAGAGGGCACCACAGTTTTACCCAAATTATCCTAACTATCCATTGCCGCCAGAGCACACCCTGCTGATTGCACCAGCATTCCTGGACACGCACGGACACGGCCACGGCCCATCCTTCCCTCAGGACCCTGTCTACCCCACCGTCACCATCTGATGATGTCACATGACTAAAAACAATAAGCAAGTACAAATATGAAAAGGCTAACTGAGGCAAGTAGCATGGTAATGAAGATGAAGTTCAACCATCACCTTCCAATCTTCCATCACAGGACTAAAAATAATTAGCGTCTCAGTGTATGGAAAGAATGCTCTGAGTCACTGTGTCTTTGCTCTCCAACATATAGCAGTGAAGCTCACAAGCATTTATAAACATGGCTTCCTCTCAGAAATCCTCTCAGAAATCCATTAGCTAGCCAGCTAGCATTAGCTGTAAAAGTATTAATATGCCGCAAACGTTCTCTCAGTAATTCTGTCAGATTAGCTGACATTAACCAGATAGATAGAATAAGCAACTGAGTACTATGTGCAATTCTATACACGTCTTTAAAAGTCTTTTAAAAATCTTGTCAGAGTTGGCACGTTAGCTAGCTAGCGTAAACGATGAACATCATTATTATTTACAAGCAGGAGCTTTAAAGACTCTCAGAAATCTTGAAGTTAGCATGTGTTTCTCTAGCTAGCTAGCATAAGAGGTAAAGCTTGTGTATATTTATGGGTAGAATAAGCAGTGAAGATTGTATACAGAGTTAAAAATCCTGTCAGATTAGCATATGTTTGTTAACTAGTTACTTTAGCAGTGAAGATTGTGTCTATTTATGAATATGATTAAAAATCCTGTCAGATTGTGTCATGTTCGCTAGCTAGCTAGCGTAATCAGTAAAGATTGGGTCTGTTCCTGTCAGGTTAGCGCATGCTAATCTGCTTCTTCGTCATCGTGTGTTTTGTGTAATGTTGCTTCTTATAGGAGTGTATTCTGCTTCAAACATTTTCGTAAAATGACTTGTTTTAACTCGCTGATTGGAGTTCGTTATTTAAACCAAAAAAAAAGAGAAAGAAACAATAAAAAAGTCTTATTTTTAAAAATACCTGGAAGAGTGTGTGATGATTTACGCATACAGTTTGCACAGAGCTAAAGTAACGTTAGCAAAAAGCTCTAGCATATTGTGGTTTTAATGTGTGTGTGTGTGTGTGTGTGTGTGTGTGTGAAGCCACAGCAGGAGAACTGAAAGACAATAGAGTGAAATTGTTCTCACACCCCTGAGAGAGAAGAAGCCCAGGTGGAGATGGTGTGTGTGTGTGACAGAGAGAAAGATTAGGACTTAGCGAGCACAGCAGGTGGTTATAAAGATGCGCAGTAGCTCGTTAAGTGTGCATTAGCAAACCGAAAGGCTCTCCTGAATCCTGTTCACATGCAAAACAGCATAAAGACTCCAGCTGCACCTGAAGTGAAACTGCGCTCCCGTTACCCGTGACTCAGTTTTATTTAAAACTTTATTTTGTTGCGCGATCCTTGCTAACTACTAAGCTAGCTAGCCTTTTTAAAGCTATGTATGTACGTTATTATGTATTCTGTATTAAACTAGCTAGCTAGCTATGTATTAAACTAGCTAGCCGTATTTATACCTTATTATAGCACAATCTCTAGCTAGGTTTAGATATTTATGCTTAGCTAAGACTACTTTATTTCTGATTCTATCTCTGTCTATATGTGAAGAGAACATACTGCAAAATCTTTAACTATATTAGAACCTTACGTATGTAATTAGTAAACTGTGGAACAATTGTTGTGATTCTGTTTAATTTGTGCAAATTGAAACAAATATAAATCTTGTTTCTTTGAATCAAAAGGCTTTTTAAAGGATAGTTTTAATTCTAAAAGAGTTCTCCTGAGTAATTTACCGTAACGGAATTCATTTATATATTCTTAATACTTTATATTTATTTCTTATACGTTATTTTATTGCATTTTTCTGATCTTTAAATGTCAGCCATTTTGTTAGTCTGAAGTTTGGGTGTTTTTGTTACATAAGACCTTTGCTAAAAGTTTGATTTTGTTTAGATTTACATGTGAAATTGATTTACAGTCCACAAAAGTGTGAAGGACACACAGAGTGTGTGTGACATACAGAGAGATAAATAAAGACTTGGACGGAGACGGAGGGACTGGGCTTTACTGAACAATGCCGCGTGTAAAGAGCTTTAAATCAACAAACATTTTTTTCTGAGTTTAATGGTTTATTCAGTCTCCCTTCAACTGCAAGGGATTGAAGATATAAATAAAAGAAACAACAGAGAAATACATTTAGAAAGTATATTTAAAAAGAAATCACGTTACAATGATCAGCTATGTAAACATCTAAAAAAGAAAGCAAGAGGAAAAAATAACTACTACTAATATTTTCAAATAAAACTGCTAATTTAATGCTCGTGTTCACAAAAACGTTTCCATCGTTACTGATGAGAAGTGACAAAAGTAAAACACCTTAAAAACAAAGAAATAAAAATACCAAAAAATTAAACTAATACTCAAATGTACACATTTATAAAGAAAGCACATTAAAAACCATTTTAAAACATAACACATGAAGGTAACGTCATACAAAGAGAGAAACATTTCCTTTACTAGCAGCGAAAACATCAACAATACACTCGCTGCGTCTCGTCTCGGACACACGCCACTGAAGGGAACACTTTCTATTTGCTATTCAAGTTCTCGTATTTTGAACATTACACAGAAAATTTGTAAAAATTCAGTCATCCAGGTAACGAGCTGCGATTCAGTGACATTACAGAGACTAAACAGAAGTGAAAAACAAAGTGGAAAAATTACAGGATGAGTGTGTTACTTTAGCGGTAATCAACAATGTAATTAAAGTGTGTGTGCGCGCGCGTGTGTCTGTGCGCGCGCGTATGTGTGTCTGTGTGCGCGCGTGTGTGTGTGTGTGCGCGTGTGTGTCTGTGTGCGCGTGTGTGTGTCTGTGCGCGCGCGT
>JAQQZU010000017.1:14898388-14910285 GCA_030068025.1 Parauchenoglanis punctatus
ACTCGTGCGTCTCGGGAACAAAGGAGAAATCGAAGCACAAACGCAGACGCAAACTTCCACCGGACTAACGCCAGCCGGGTTAGCGGTCACCCCACGCGGCTCTGGAGTGAAAGAAGCCGTGAGTCCTGAGGTGTCACTCGAGGAGGAGCCAAGTGACACGTACGATAACCTCCGACCCATCGTTATAGACGGATCCAATGTGGCCATGAGGTACAGAGTTTACGATCGAACATAAGCCAGTGGGAGTGGGAGGTGTACCACAACTTTTCAGAGTGTAAAGGTTTTCAGCTGTGTAGCAAATTTAGGAGATTTGAGAGAACTTGAGTTTCTCTTTTATCTTTCAGTTCAGTTAAATTTCTTTGTATAGCACTTTTAACAAAATACATTGCCACAAAACAGATTTACGTAAATATGGGTGTAGATTTGATTGAAAGGAGAATGTTGTCAGGTGTGTCACAGATCCCAATGATGGAGCAATTGATACCTAAAATTATAAGTCAGCCAAATGCTATGCAACAGTGTACATCTTGCTAACTATACTCTTTGCTTAGTGTATCCATCTTCTACCAATTTTTTGGCGCTTTCTGCAGGCGTGACATCATTTACACTGTAGCTGTAGTTTTTTGGGCCACTGCTATGGCGATCCAGATAACTCTTGAAGGCTTTGCTTTTCACACAGCGGAATAAATAATTCACAGAAGGGGAAAGGATGCAGGGAATGAAATGTCATGCCGATTTCATCTAGCAAAATATGCAAACCAATGCCAATATAACTGGTGCTACAGGAACCTAATGTGCTGATAAATAGTTTCATCACCATACAAATGCACTACTGCCCCCTTGAGGCAGGGTCAGCAAGTGGGCTGAAATACACCTGTCATAAAAGTCAGGAAAATAACAAGCCATTTTGCTAGGAATCAGACTTCTGGTTGAGTTTTGATTCCTTGACTGCCATCAACAAGTTTAGTCGTATTGAGTGGTAAAATAGGAGACACGCCAGCATCCCTGGCTTTTAGAGCATCCTAATCCTAATCCTGCAATTGTGTATGTGACAAATAAAATTTGAATTTGATTTGAATTTGAATTTGATTTGATCCTATTAAGAGCAGGACAGGTGTAGTCCCTGCTAACACACCTGTTACATAAAGCGTTCTCGGGATGCAATTTACTGAAATGGTATACCTGCTGTTGGTTGACGATCACGTGGCTATCAACATGTGTATCTTTTCACCTGTGTGACTAACTCGGTGTCTGGAATGTTTCGTAGTCATGGAAACAAAGAGGTTTTCTCATGCCTGGGCATCCAGTTGGCAGTTGACTGGTTCCTGGAGCGAGGACACAAAGACATCACAGTTTTTGTACCAGCGTGGAGGAAAGAGCAGTCCCGACCCGACGCTCCTATAACAGGTGTGTATAAAACCTACACAGGGCTACCGCATGTGTCGTCATGGTTATATGGTTAAAGTGTGTTTCTGTGCGATCTCTCCTTTGTCTTCAGATCAGGAAATCCTGAGGAAGCTGGAGAAAGAGAAAATCCTCGTTTTCACTCCTTCACGTCGAGTGCAGGGACGACGTGTCGTCTGTTATGATGACCGGTTTATTGTTAAACTGGCGTGCGATTCAGACGGCATCATCGTGTCGAATGATAACTATAGAGATCTGCAGAATGAAAAGCCAGAGTGGAAAAAGTTCATCGAGGAGCGACTTCTCATGTACAGTTTTGTCAATGACAAGTAAGCTACAGGTTTTATTTCTTTTTTGTTCCTTTGGCATGGAAGTGATGATGTGTCTCACGGCATGATTTTAGGTTTTTTATCATTTTTTTGTAGGTTTATGCCACCGGATGACCCATTAGGCCGACATGGCCCAAGTCTGGAAAACTTCCTCCGCAAGCGACCTGTCGTCCCAGAGCACAAAAAGCAACCGTGTCCTTATGGTCAGTACAGCAAATGTAGGCAACTGTGTACTATCTTTCTGTAATAGATTAAAATACACTCATATGTATTTTTATCTGAAGATTTGATTTTACCGACTGTTTTTTATTTCCTTAAATTTTTAGGTAAAAAGTGCACGTATGGTCACAAGTGCAAGTACTACCACCCGGAGAGAGCAGCGCAGCCTATACGATCTGTCGCAGATGAACTCCGAGCTTTCGCCAAGCTGTCTGCCGTCAAGACCATGAGCGAAGGTGCTCTCGCAAAATGCGGCACTTCTGGCGTCACTGCAAAAGGGGACTGTTCTGAGGTGAAACGAGTGGCACCAAAACGCCAGTCAGACCCCAGCATTCGTTCAGTGGGCTGCGAGCAGGAGGAGCGACTCTGCCCAGCTCGGAAAGCCGAAGCTAGTTCGGTTCCATCTTTAGTGACCGCTCTTAGTGTCCCGACCATGCCGCCAACAAAAAGTCACGCAGCTGGGGCGTTGAACACTCGTTCCGCTAGTAGCCCAGTACCGGGATCACTGCACTTCACACACAGCTCACTAGAACACGCTGGAAGCATCCAATACCCTCCAATCTTGGTCACCAACAGCCAGGGTGCATCTGTGGCATACAGTGAACCTTTTCAAAAATATGATTCCGTGGTTAGTGACCATGGCTACTATTCAATGCTGAGCGATTTTTCCACAATTAGCTTAGGAAGCATGCAAGACAGCTTCTGTAGCTTGGAACAGCCAGATCCGGTCGGAGTCGGATATCCTGGTCGAGCTTCGAGCATTTGTCCTGAGTCTGGACGCAGCCACTCTTCAGACTCATTCTCCTCCTACGGTGGAGAAATGTACTCCATGGAAGGAAGCTTGGATGATGGGATGAAGGTTCCATCATCTGTGCAATCCCAAGTGCAATCCCAAGCACAGTCCCGCTTGCAAGCATTTGCTCATGGGTTTCACCATGAGGCGTTGACAAGAGTCCAAAGTTATGGCACAGATGAACCCAAACCAGGGCCACGCAAACAATCCTCGGCCCACCTTGTGCCTCTCGCGCAGCATCCGGTGGTTGGAGCTCGATCCAGTTGCCCGGGTGATTATCCTCCGCTTCCCCAGAACGTGTTGCCTTCGTCCGTCCCTGCTCAGCCAGGCAGATCCTTGGGAATGACAAGAATGGACAGCATTTCAGATTCCCGTCTTTATGAAAGTAACCCCCTCCGTCAGCGACGGCCCCCTTTGTGTCGAGAGCAGCATGCCAGCTGGGATCCTTTGCCATGTGGGAATGAGCCTTACGGATTCGGAATTTACGGTTTGACAGGAGGACTCATGCCTTGCTGTGAACGAGTGATGGTTCGGAGTATGCCAGAAAAGATGGAACAGATTTGGAGGTCACCGTGGGATATGCCACCAGGACCTCATGGACCAATGGAACCGGAAGAGCGACATCCCATCCCTGAACATCAGTACCAGACTTACCGAAACCTCTGCAATATCTTCCCAGCATACGTAGTCCACTCGGTCATGGAGAAGAATCCTCATATGACAGATCCTCAGCAGCTAGCAGCGGTTATTGTAACGAAACTACGGTCCTGTCATTGAGCAAGTCAATTGAGGAGAAGCACATTTCCATTTTTTCATTTCATAACCGGATCTACACAGCCAGTCACTTGAAAGATATAATTCCTTATTCCTCTATTTTTTTTTACCACCCTGGTGATCTTTCCATATCCCAACGTATCTTGTTTCTTTGCTTTAGCGTCATGGTTCAAATTAGCAATGCGACATCACTTTTGATGATGGGCCTTGTACTAGCTACCAGGGTTAAAGAAATCATCCACTGGAGAATGAAGCAAGTCCGTTGTTCAATCAAGGTGTTTTAAGCAATTTAATACTTCATGCCTTTTAGGTTTTCATTTTGAGTAAATGGCAAAAACACACTTAGGATACAAAGAGGAAAGCAAGACCCGAGTCTAGATGACAAAGATCAGCTGCCTTTTTTTATTTTTGCTAATTTATGCCATATTTTCCAGAAAATACATCATACTGAACTCTATAACACCTCCAAAGTCTGTCTTCTTGGAGAAAAAAAGCAATTAAACACATTGTTTGTCGTATTAATATAGCAGGCGTTTTTATTTTATTGGATTATACCGCTTTGATATTAGCAGAAGTACCTAAACATGTTACAGATTATACATGTGGCTACAATGTGTAAAACAGCAAAAATGTGTCTTATTCTCTGGAAAATATGGTAATATTACCAAGTTCAGTCATTTTGTCTCATAAGGAAGATTAATTATAGTAGTTTGATGTTAAACACATTTAACTTTAGCATTGAATTGAATTCTTAGGAAAGACGTTATGGTAAAAAAAAAACTTGTGTGGAAACACTGATCAGAAACGAGTGTGATATGAGTACAGTTACTTTTTCACTTGCACCAGTGTAAATATTGTGACCGTGCGATTATTTTATGTTTTTACGCCTCGTGAAAAGGTGAATATGTGAAATTGCCGAAAGGAGCGTTAACTCTCGAGTACCTCAAAGCATGAACTTTGACCTTTTTTAACTTTTATGGCCTTACATTGTGTGACCTCACCACAAGTGTGTTAACGTGATATATATAAATATATATATTTTTTCTGATGGTTGTTGAGGTCACCGTGTGTGTTTAGTATTTAAGCACTAGCGGTTATTTAGAGCAATTATTTTCCTCTTTTAGCGAAACCACTTTGCAAAGACTACCTTGGTATTTGGAGTGAAACACCGCCGACCTGCCAAAAAAAACAAACAAACGGCATACCTATTTCCTCACTCGCACTAAGCCATTTTAAAAGATTATTTCACGCTGCTTAAGCAAGGCCAAAAAGATAATCAATGTGTGTTTGAGTGTTACATAAGTGCTAGCTAGTAGCTAGCATCATATAGCCTATTAGACGTGTTTGTTGTGCAGTGACTTTATGGAATCTAGAAAATTTCTCCGATTAAATTTGAAAGTGTTTACATGGTCTTTAAGCTCTGTTTTGGTAACGGATTAGGATTTGGGCTGTGCAAGTCATGAGAGATATGACATTTTTCCAAATGTACGTGCTTTAATTGCAGGAAGGTTGAAAAAAAAGACAGCGGCAGTGATTTATATGGATGATTTTAACTTTGGCGTGGAAACTGCCGAGCTTGTCCACCCTGACGTCATAGATACAGTAGATACTCTCCAATTGGTTGAAATGCCTATGTAGCTTGAAATGGATTAAAATGTCAATTTGTTTAGCTACTCAGCTTGCTAAATTAGCTAGCTTGTGTTACAGCAAGGGGTTAATCATGAGTAGATGTCTAGCTAATAACAGTAGCTAAGCATTATGTGTACAAAATAACCTAATTAGCTAGTTAGCTGAACACCGTAACTGGGTCGCGAAACGTCCATTTTGTAACAATGACGTCATGGAGGACTAAATTGTTTTAGTGAACATACGTGTAAATTTTAGCATTTAGAAATGTAGTCATTATAGCTTTAACAAGCTCCGAATCGATGCATGAGATCATAAATCAAGCACTCGACACTTAATTGGCTCATTAGTCAATTAAGACATATTGCAACTTGAAATTTGTGCATTAATAAAGGGGCGGCAGTCGACGTGTCTCATCAGCAAAATGCTCCTGAAGAGCATCTGTTTTCTGATTAGTGCTGGGAGACAACGTCACTCCGCCCGTATTTGTGTATTATATTATTGTATTAGCGCAGTCTTAGCAGAAGCCTTGAATTTTCCAGACTGGGAGAAGTCTCTCTGCGTCTGGGTGGAGAAGGGAAACTTTTTTTCGTTGCTGTTGCAGTTTGCTGGGGTTTTGTTTTCATGAGCGCAGGTTACCGCTCGTGGGAAGGTTGCGACACACTGCCTAACTGTTTCTCCCTGTGCGATACACACACACACGGAACACCAGGCTGTCGTTGGGTTGTTTCTTACATTTGATTGACGGGTCGCTTGCTGCTACTTTTTTTGCACCCCGTTCGTTGTTTAATCCTCTTGTTCTCACTGTCCCGAACAGTCCCATGTGAAAAACGTGTATAGCATCGTGATACGAAAACCTCAGTATGTACCGCTACACGGGTTCCTGGAAAGGTTCTGGAAAGGAAACCGTTTCTGTCCTGAAAAGCTTCGTAGTTTTCTAAAGGGTTTACGGTGATAGCATGTGATTTGGGACGTAGCCAAACAAACTAGCTTGTCTACCGTAATGAGGCTACAAAATTCTTACAGTTTTTGACATGCAACATGCACCACACCAATAGGTTTTTTGAAAGGAACTAAAAAGGTTCCTGGAAATAAATTCAGCCAGAGAGCTAAAATTAACCCTACATACTCCAGTTTAAATGTAGGTCCTGAAATGGTTCCTGCCTAGTTACCTGGAAACGTTTCAAAATGGTTAACGAAAATGTTCCTTTAAAAGGTTCCTGGTATCCTGGATGAAGGTACCGGGCTTTTTAAAAAAAGGCTTCTGGATTTCAGAAAAGGGTTCAGATTCCTTAAAAGGAGCACAGAAAGATCCCATGCCTCTGTTCTAGGAACTGGGAGTAAAGTTCCTTGGTTCTTGAAAAGGGTCATGGTTTCCTAATAAGGTTAATGGTATTCTGTATGAAAGTTCCTTAGACCAATTAAGACTTAGAATGATAGTAACCATCACGCTCATTAATTCCTATTTAAAATATTTGGACAAATTGTGAGCTTGTTTGTGGTTATATTTAAAACTTGAACTTAATTTTAAAATAAGAGAAAAGAAGCCCATTAAATATTAAAAAATCTAAATTTATCCTGAAACGTAGCCGATCAGCCAGGATATGTTTGTTGTCTTTAGCGTAGTACTGGAGCTACGAAGCTACAAGGCTAAAAGCGAAGATTTTCGTGACTAATTCCGAGATAAATAAAACATTTTTTCCTGCGTATTTTATTTCCGAGATGCTAATTTATTTTCTTGACACGCAGCAAGTTATCACGCCTCAAATGTGGAGAAACGACCTTTGCTTGTTGATACAAATTGTATCTATTTCTTGATTGTAAAAAATTGAGCTGTACAGTATTACATATATACATATATATATATATAAATCTAGAGAGTTATATATCTATAAAATAGCTTAGTTTTATTTAAAAGGATAAAAAACCACGACATTAATGCCATAATGTTAGTGACACTATGTGTCACTAGTGTAGCCCATACAGAAGGCTTGTTTCCTGCTGGGCAGACATCTATAGACAGGGACCTCTCTCACTTACTCATTCTATCTCTCTCTCTCTTTCTCTCTCTTTTACTCTCATATTAAAAGACAGTATATGCTTTATAAGTGGGCGTGGCCAGTAAAATGTGGGCGTGGTTATCCACTCCACTGGTGATTGAAACTGAGCTGATATCTAATCGTTGGCCATGTTGAATATGTCAGATCAAGGCATGATGTAATGTCCTGGGAAAAGAGCCACGCCCTCTTATGAAGTCCCTGACACACCAAGCCGACACCAGAGAACCGGCACCAGGCAAGACCCATGGTGGACCTCCACCTGGTGTACCTGTATCAGTACCTGTAGTGATGTAGTGGTTTGGCACATTATTTACTACAGTAGCATGTGATTTGCAATGTAGCTAAACAAACAAGACTCGCTACCATATTTTTACAATTCTGCCCAAAAGGTAGCAGAAAAACACTGAAAACAGATTCCTATGAATAAACCCAGCCAGGAACTAAAGTTCCTGAGAGAGTTACTGGGTTCTGGAAATTGTTGTGGGGCTCTTGAAGATGTTCCGAGGTTTTCAAAAAGGCTTCTTAAAATTGTTCCTAAATTCCTAAAAAGCTTCGTTAGTTTCTGAGGAGGTTCCTGTGGGTTCCTGAATCATGGTTAATGAGTTCCTGAAAGGGTTGCTGGAAAAAGGATCCTAAAACAATTAATGGCATCGTTGATAAAAGTACTTGGATTCCTGAAGCAGTTCCTGAAATAAAACTTTCCTGGATAAAAGTTAACAGACAGGGTTCTTGGGTAATTCTATGAGTCGGCGCTACAGATTTGCTGAAACACGATAAAAAAACATAGTTTGCCTTTCTGGAACTT
Organism: Parauchenoglanis punctatus; assembly: GCA_030068025.1. Classification (NCBI taxonomy): domain Eukaryota; kingdom Metazoa; phylum Chordata; class Actinopteri; order Siluriformes; family Auchenoglanididae; genus Parauchenoglanis; species Parauchenoglanis punctatus. The sequence continues at coordinate 14,906,399 of JAQQZU010000017.1, forward strand.
CTGCTGATGTCTTGTTTATGCCAATACGCTGCCCAGCACCATCACCACTGATACAGAACACACCGGGTCCGGTCCAGCTCCGGTCCAGTGGCTCGGTGTGTCAGAACCCAAAGAGCTGTTCTCACGTAGGAACAGGAAGTAGCGTGATTACATCACAGATGGATCTCTCTCCCCCTTTCTCTATTTTCTTTCATGTCTCTCTGATTATTGGATGGGGGGTAACACACACACACACACACACACACACACACACACACACACACACACACACACACACACACTCGTAAATGGACTGTATGCTACTGTCCAAATATATATTCATATATATATATATAAATATTTTTCCTTTTGTAAATAGTGAAACCACTTAGATTTGCACAGTATTAGTGCTTTCTACAAGCATGCACACACACCCACACACACACCCACACACACACACACACACACACACACACATGTCGCCTTGCTAACCCTAGCTAACTTGGGTTTCTATGTGTAATAAATAATATGAATAAATCACTCTGGACTTTTGTGTGTACTGAAATGTGGATTCATGCAGAATTCACATATTTCCTGTTTTTTTTTTTAACACACCCCCTCTCCTGACAAGTGCATTATGGGTAATCTCAACATGGTTTGGACTATGCTTGGCTGTGAAATGTTAAAAATAGTGCACTATCTAGTGAGTAGGATGTGGTTCTGGATGTGACCGTTGCCATGACGACGTGTGAGCCGAGTTCTGAGATAAATGTGAAACGGTGTTTTTTATGACAAGTGATTTGGGACGAAACCCACATGAAGCAACAACACAAGGACTTGTACACAAATAGACATGTTTTGTATTGTACAGAGAGTCAAAAACACACACACACACACACACACGCACGCACACTAAGCATGTGCCGATATTCGGTTCTGTTAGATATCACAGTAACTCAAATCAGTCACTTGAAACATGCGTAAAGTTACAGAGTTCCAAAAAAAAGTTTCCATGTTCCTGAAAATGTTCCTAGGGCTTTTGGAAAGGTTCCTGGATTAAAAAGGTTCTGGGTTCCTCCTAAAGTTCCTAAGTCTTTTGTGTTCTTGGTTCCTGGGTTCCTGAACCCCCAGTAAGGTTGAGTCGTGTCTGAAAAATCTTAAAGAGGTTCCTTATGAAGGTTACCATGTTCCTGAAAAAGTTCCTGGGCTTTTGGAAAAAATGCGTTTAAAGATTGTGGCTTCCAAATAAGGTTCCTGAAAACATTCCTAAACCCTTAAAACATTTCCGTGTGTGTGTAAACAATCCTAGATGCTTTAAAAGATTCTTGAGAAGGTTCCTGGGTTCTTGAAAAGGTTCCTGCACTCCCAATAAGGTTCCTTGGTTTCTGGAGAGAAGAAAATCTGATGACCCTAAGTAGGTTCCTGAGAAGATTCCCAGGATTGTTAAAATGCTCTTTGGTTCCTAAGAAATAACTCATGTAGTGTGAACATGTTCCTGAAAAGGTTCCTAAGTTCCTAAACATTTATTGTTTTGTGTAAACGATCTTAGGTTCCTAAAATGGTTTCCGAAAACATTCCTGGGTTTCTGAAGAGGTTCCAGAAGTCCCAGTAAGGCTCACTGGTTTCTGAGGAAAAAAGTTCTTTGTCCTTAATAAGGTTCCTGTGTTCATTAGAATGTTACTGCATACCTTAAAAAAAGTTCCTATTCATAATTCATTCTTGATAAAGTTCTTGGCCTCTAAAACACATTTCCAGGTTTATACAAATGTTTCTGATTTTTTTATTTTTTTTTGCATTTCTGAAAAGGTTCCTGGGTTCCTTGAGCTCCCAGTGGGGTTTTTTTTTTGGTTTGTTTCCTGTGAACCATCTTTTTTTTTCTTACATTTCCTGGGGTCACTCAAGATTCCTTGATTTAAAAAAAAGTGTTCCTAAAATGGTTCCTAAGAAAGTTTCTGGGTTCCTGAAAAGTTTCCTGCTGTTCAAATACACTTTATTGTGATTTACTGTGAAATGAGAATTTAATATCGGCACACACACACACACACACGTTTTTACACACCTGCCTTACGGACTATATAACCCTCCATGTGTGTGAATCCAGGACTTTTCACACAGATGTGTGTATCGCAGCATTCTGAAGTTGGTTCTAGAGTCACAGCACTGAATTCTGATTTTAGAACATCCTGAAGAACCAACTTTTTTCTGAGGCTCCTCGTGTCATGGACTGCTGAGATGCCAACTAAAACCACAATTACGAGATGTGTGTATTTCAAATCTACCAGCTATCTCTCTCTCTCTCTCGCACACACACACACACACACACACACACAGTGTCTCAGGAATGAACAGATTTATCATGAACTCCACTGACGACGTTAATCTTGATGTTTGCTATGACAAAATGATTAAATCGCGATTTTGTTGTGACACAGTGAAACGACCTCTTAATCGTGTCCTCGAAAACGAACTCTTTTTGTTCCTTTATCGTACCGTGTTGCGTTTTGGGTTTTATTATTTGTGCCGTTGCAGGCCGGCTGAGTGGATTTGAACACTTTGAAGTCTTGTGGTGTAACAGCGACAAACGGCTAAGTGTGTTTGGTTCTGTGTCGAACGAAACACTTGCGCTTGAAAAAATAAAGAAGAAAAGACAAAGCCCCCAAAAAAGAAGGAACTTTGTAACTCTTTGGGTCTGTAGACTCAAACAAAATGTAAGTCTCAATGACAAAATGTGTTTGTTTTTCTTCAATAAAGCCAAACCCTGTTGGTTATGTCAGTTTTGCCTCTTTTTGTTTGTGGTTTCTTCCTCCCTTTTAAGAGCTTTTTACTCTCCGCCTGTTATTCCCGACACCAGGGGGCGAAACACGCTGACATCATCAACACACTAATCCGTCAATTAGCCCCGCCTCCTGTGTTATGATTGGCTAATAGCTCCAACTCGCAAACAACAAACAACTATGAAGCCTGTTGGTGGAGAATGACGAGCACAATAAATGTTGCTCTGGTTGCTATAGTGACGTGAACATGTGAACACTATAGAATATTTTGAACTCTTAATGGTTCTTCCACTGTCCCCCTAGAACACAGGATAGGTACCAGGGGTTCTCCCGGAGCAGGGTTAGGAGCGAGTGCACTGGAGGAACCTTTTACTGTTCCAAAATAAGTTTTAAACATAGTAATATAAAATACTACTAGTAAAACAGTGAGTAATCTTAAAGGTTCTTTGGTTGTTCCACTGAGAGAACCCTTCAGTATTCCTCTATCCAATAGGCTTCCAAGCAGGACCCTTAATTAATGTGTAGACTCCTAGAAAACATGGTACCATTAAAAGGTTCTATGGTTGTTGCTCTATAACCCTACAATATTTCCCCATCAAGTAGGGTGTTCCATGCAGAACCATTTTTGGGAACAACAATCCCTAATATTTTAATGATCCCTTAAAGAATTATAATTTTGTCTAAAACTGTAAAATTTAGAATCCTAACATTTCTTTGGTCATCCCACAGAGGGAACCCATAAGGTTACAGATAGAGTTCCAAATAGAATAATTTAGGAGAATAGTTCAAGTTCAAGTGGCTTTTATTGTCATTTCAACCGTATACGTGATGCAGTACACAGTGAAATGAGACAACGTTCCTCTAGGATCAAGGTGCTCCATATAAGTCAACACAGAAGTACCAAAGTGCACGTGTGCAACAGAAGACAACAAAGTGCACGTGTGCAAATGTGCAAACACTGCAAACAGTGCAGACATCACAAGACAAGACAATGCAGCGCTAATCCAAAAGTAATGTGGTAGAGGTGCAAGATTATAGAGGTAGATGAGTGTACATTTGTGTGTGTGTGTGTGTGTGTGTGTGTGTGTGTGTGTGTGTGTGTGTGTGTGTGTCAGTCCAGTCCCTGAGTGTTCA
>JAQQZU010000017.1:15018908-15044310 GCA_030068025.1 Parauchenoglanis punctatus
CCCCCCCTGTTTGCTTTATGTTCCTCTACACTGAAAGCAAGCATAGATGCATATCAGAGTTTCAGGTCGGAGGCTCAGAAAACTGCCACGTTTTACTTGGTTCAGGCAAAAGACAGAGGAATAAACACACAACGTGACATCATTATTATTATTATTGTTATTATTAGCATTTTACTTCTTGAATTGAATATGAATTGTTGCTCTTTTTTAGTATTATTGTTTCCTAATTTTAAGCACTTATCTCTAGTGACAAAATAAAGATGTCCATATTCAGGATATAATCACTTGCTAAGAATCACCCTAAAGCCGAGTCTGCACTCTCAGGACGTTTATTATATTTTCTCTACGATTAATAAACCATTTTGCCCTAAGTCTGATATGTTCGCACCAGGAATCGGCCGCTGTTTACATGAACACGCTGTATCGGGCAGTAGAAGGTGTGTGAAGGTCGGCGCCTGCAGTATCAGACTAAACATGAGCCTTGTTTTGTCCGTGAACATCTGATAACAGCAGACATCCAAACTGCAGGGACAGAAGCGTTCAGCTCTCTCTATGCTTTTACTGTATTAAATACCTCACACACACACACACACACACACACACACACACACACACACACGCACAATACATACACTATGAATACAGGACAAATATTCAGCTCACAGCGTTTTTTTATACAGAGAATAAATTGTGTAATCTTACATACTGTAAAATGCTCCGACCCCTAAAATATATTAGAAATAATAATATAATATATTAAACTTTCAGCAGTGCTGTACATTTATAATTACAGTTACTGCAGGAGATGATGAACAAAAACATTCACAAGCCATTACACTGGAGAGTCATACATATACGGAATAAAATATATCAAGTGTATTTTAGCTAGAAATGAAATGCGCTTTTTAGACGTGTGATTAAAATGTTTTGCAGGTTTTAGTGCTTCAGTTCCTCTAAAGCGACTCTGATGTTCCCTGATATTTACATTTATTCATTTAGCTCATGCTTTTATCCAAAAACTATTTTACTGAAGCAGTTTACAATCCCGGCTTCTCGGTAATAAAACACACACACACACACACACACACACACACACACACACACACACACACACACACACACGCGCGCGCGCGCAAATGAAATAAAACTCAAAAAAGCACTTTATTCTTGAGGAGGACCAGACGAATGTCCCCATGATGATTAAAAGCCTGATGCGTCTGACCTCCGGCGCTCTGAGAGCCTCTCGTTTCCTCTCCTACTCCAATTTCACTGCGTTTATACATGATATGAAATTATTTATAAAGTCTACCTACACAAACAAACCTGCACCGTAACTCTGATACGCCTGAAGAAATTATCAATATTTTAGCGTTTAGATGACATTTAAAGGTGAAATCTTCGATATTTAGGCTTTAATTCGGTGTAATTTAGGACCCTGAAGTTTCTACGGCTGAAGCAGATACATTCGTGTACTTTTTTAACTATTTGTTAATTTTACAAAAAATCTTTGTACCATTTAGTTGTAGAACTTCTTATAATTCAGATTCGCGTGCATCTTATTATTAATTACAGTTCATCACTGAGAGAGCTGCAGATAATAAAGCACTAAACTGTCTTTAATTCTGTTCTCCACAGCCACTATTCCACAGAATGATTTCTATTTGTCATATATATTATTTATGTAACACATTTGCATTCATATATATATAAATATACTGTGTGTATATATATATATATATATATATGTGTGTGTGTGTGTGGAAGTGAAAAAAACAACACAAACGCCTACAAGAGATCAAACCTGCCGGTTTCCGGATGAATCTGTTGTTGAAATTGGTGTTGAATTTACGTAAAAAAACGCCGTTCTCATCCTATAAAAAAATGATTAAAAATGCAACGCACATGCTTCAGTTACGTTTCCTATATTTTCCATGTCCTGTTATACTCTTAATAAACGTTAACAAACGATTTATAATCGCCGCTTCACACAAAGGCTGCGCTGTGAGCCTGCTGCATCTGAACTCTTCCCATGCTGGTTTGTTTTGTTCAGCTCCTCCACGCCGTCGGCGAGCAGCGACCTGCCGAGATGAGCCGGGACTTTCTTCACTTCTCATTTAAAGGTAAAGTATGTATCTGTGTATTGAAAGCTTGAAAGTTTCTTTCTTTATGTATAGACCTTTGTACATTTTTCCAAGCATTATTTTCGTGTAAATCTTCAGATACGCAGCATGTAAAGCACCTAGTCATAATGGAAACTCATTCCACCACCAAAACCGTTACTAACCACATCATCACGTACATCAGTGCGTCTCGGTTAGAGCGACTAAAACTGAGATTAAAACTGATTTAATCAGTAACTAAACGCAAATTAGCTTTGATGCTGAAACGAAAGAAAAAATAAAGCCTCAACACGAGACAGAATTAGCTAAAGAGTGAAAAAATGGCAGGTATTATATACAAATAGATTCACTGTATATAATATATATATATATATATATTAAATATTTATATATTTTAAAACCTTTGGAACCCAAATAGAAACTCAAGTAGAACTTCGGATTTCCATCATAATAAAACTAAATAAACAGCGTTGAAAGTTGAAGTCAAATGGAACTCTATAAAGTATCGAACGTTTACTTGAAGTCGGACAGTATTAGAGATTACGAGTATTTTTTTTCTTCATGTTCTTTTTCCAGAACTTTCTCATCAGGTGAAGAGCGACTTGGCTTGCAAATCATTCACATGAGCGTTTCTGAGTGCACACAAATAAATACACGCGTTGATCTCTGCGCAGGAATCCCGGCGCGTTCGCGCGCGCTCAGCAGATTTAAAGCGTGCTCGCTTAATAAGATAATAAATAAATGTTTGGATGAGTTGAATACCTAGCATAACTGCTATTCTTTAATATGATATTTTTTTCTTTTTTCCCTCAGAGCTCTAAACAGGAATTTCAGAAGCTACATCTTTATCATCCTCACTATTATTATTATTATTATTGTTATTATTATTATTATTATTATATGGATAAGGCACAGCGTGGCTGCTTCTACATTGTCATGTCCCCTTGTGCCCTATTCCCTATCCCCGATTTCCTACAAAGGGGTAACTTTATTTAATTTTTATTTCCGTGTTACTAAGCTGTTGAAGTTTACTGGATGTTCATCATCACGCCTTTAAAAGCTGACTACATTCCCTGCAAAAGAAAAAAGCAAGCATCCCAAACTAGCGCAATACGGCGGCATGCTGACGCTCCTGAACGAGGAAGTGAGCGGCAGGATTTGAAACACAGCCTTTCTACTACAAACATGGACTTTTAATGTATTTACTGCACCTTTTATTAATTATTAAAATGAAATGTCCGCTCAGAGCTCATTCCAAAAGGTTTACGGTAAAAAAAAAAAGAAAAGAAAAAAAGAATCGACATTAAGTGGACGTTTATTGTTCGTTCCTCGAGTTTTGTCACTGAAGCGACCTGAAAAACAAATCTAATACATTTTGCTGAAGTGATTTCGTCATTAAGAGATGAATAATAGAGAAGAGCTTAAAGCGCACACACACACACACACACACACACACACACACACACACACACACAATGCCAGAAATGATTACAAACTCTTTTTTATAGCAAAAAGTATAATGGATATGTATTCCTTCTCAGTCGGCATTAACACGCGCTCCTCAGGCGTTCAGATCCCGTGCGAAACGTTTCTGTTCCCTGCAGTTATTAGTTACACACCGACATGAATTTCACTTAATTGTGTTATTAAATAATTATGTGCATTAGGTGGTTTGGAACACAGCCACTCCAAATAGTTATAGCCATTAGAACACGAGTTCTCTGTGAATCCTGACGTCACGTCGGTCGTGATGTTACACGTGACGGTTTCAGCAGTTAAACCTGCGCAGACGCTCTGTACACGCTACCACACGCGCTCCTCATTCTCAGCGCTAAAGCACGAGTGTACATCACACCGAGCGTCCGTCCACTACGGCAGCCGGGGACTGAGGAACGGAACAGGGGCATCATGGGAAGTTCACGTTTACAAAGATCACTTTACAGGCCGGACTAAAGAGACTCCATTCCAAAGCCTCTGCTGTTCTGTAAACCGCGCCTCCTTTCACTAATGAACACTAATTTAGGGCAGAGTGTAAGAGTAAAGGTGCAGGAACAGCTGGAGAGTTCCCGCCTGGCTCAGCGGAAACATCTGGAGCACCAGAACGCGGATCAAATCCAAGTGAGCTTTTAGTACACAGTAGTGAAGTCTGTTCTCTCGCAAAGACGCTTGTTTCAGCCTTTAGCCGATAACTGGACGTGTAAAACATCAAATAAATAAGTAACAAATGTAAAACAAAAACTACAAAAAGATCAAACGCACGAAGGAATAAACGTTGTGTTTTTTTACTTGACATCAGAATGTGTTCGCTTTAGTCAAAGAACCGTTGGTTTGTCGTTAGCTCTCGGTTTCGAAGCCCAGATCAAACATCTTGCTTTGCTTTGCTTTGCTTTGCTTACGATGTTTCCAGCTAACGAGCGTTAAAAATCTCTCGCTTATAGCACTGTGACCACAGAAACGTCTGGTCCTGTAATCACTAAACGCCAATAACCACCGAGCAGCTAGAAAAGCGCCCAGGTAAAGAGACGCACCAGAAAACGTGGAACGAAGGTTTCCTCTTCTCCGAAAAAAAACAGCCTCTCAAACCGCTGCAACTTAGCAACAACTACAATTATCACGTGTTAAAGGACGCCACTGCGTAATTTGATCCACGTATAGGCACGTTTAACACGTCGTCACAGCAGCTCTCTATAAGAAAACGGTGCAAACCCCCCGGCGCGTCCGGCTCCGGCTTTACCTCTGACCGTTACCGAGACTCCCCCACACACGCAAGAAACCGACGTCTCCGTGCGCCGTGCACGTCAATGTGAACGAGCTGTTACCATAGAAACGCTAACGCATCGATATAAAGCCGACAGAAACGCGATCCTCGGAATCCAGGATGCAGCGGCGCCACAGTAGCATTCGCACGTGAAATAACGTGAAATTCTTCCGTCTCGTCATCCCCTGATGACTATTATGGGATGTTGTTCTGCGTGTGCGGCAGCTGGGTTACCTACGGATGAGCCCGGGTCAGCTTCCTGCTCCGACGCTGGCCACGCCCCAGCTGCAGCGACGTCGCCATGCTTTTCCAGATGTTTAGTCTTTGTGTCGATGTGAAGCATAAATGTGAAGCGCAGCCTGAGTGGACCTTTTATTTATTAAACCAGCAGAAACTTTTTAGGACATTAATCAGCTGTAAGCCTTTAGCTGGGGCAAATTCTGGTTCTTTTTTGTTTTAAACACACAATTTGGTGTTTTTGTTGTTTGTTTGTTTTATTTTCTCTTGAAAGCTTATTTTTCTACTCTCTCTCTAACCGTCACTAAACCCTGTATGTGTTTCCTGAATGTACCGAAGGATAAAAGCAACTTTCTGATCCCGCTTGCTCGTCTCCGTGTGGTTTCTGATTCATGTGCCAGATGATCGCGATGCTTCCTTTTACTGTACCCGGAACCGCAAGGCTCTTTAAAGAAAGACCGTTCTCTTTACAATGCGCTTGGAATTGCAGTTTTCTTCCCAGAATCATGATCTGAATGTTTGAATCTGATTAGATAGCTTTCTAAATTCAGTCTGTATATTTCTATGCTGTGAACACATTCCCACGCATATAAGAAATAAGAACGTAAGGAGTTCTCCGGCACAGAAGGGCTTTTACTCTCGGCCTCATTTCTTCGCCCCTGAATTCAGCCTGGATAGAATTCTTTCTTTCGCTCTTCTTTATTTATTTAAATGATCACTTCCTTGAGGAAACTATGGATAAATTGTACGGGAACAGGACACAGATATTTGACCCCCAAACCACAAAGAAGATAAGATTTATTTCATAGGAAGCAAAGAAACAGAAATTTACATTAAGCTGCACGTAAAAATCCTTTTTTAGCGTTGTGAGGCTCGTGTCTGTTCTCCACGCCTGCGCGACCAAATGGATCGTCACTTTACAAATTATGAATGCTGGGCCAGACTTTTGGGTCATAGAATAATAATAATAATAATATTAATATTAATAATAATAATAAGGCCAAACATTCTGTAAAAATCAGCTTTAAATGTACAAAGGTGTCAGTAACCAAAACTTGAATATTGAACGCAAAGACAGGAAACAAAGTGTTCAAAAGAAATAAAAGAACAACTTTTTTTTTTATTTCGTTTTATTTTTTAGAAAGCCAAGGAATACTTTAAACACTCGTATACTTTAAACAGCCAATAGCAGGATGGGTTACGTCTGAACATGATTTACACCAAAAAATAAAAACATACATGGCTTTAAATGCTGCCATTTTCTTTTCCCTTTTCACATCGATTACTTTGGATTCTTTAAAAAGCACAATTTGCACGTTAGTATTAAAAACAAATCAAAAACCGAGCGATTAATTGAGGAACATTTTCAAATGTTTGTGTCATGTAAAAGACAGCAGTTCACCAAAAACTACTAAAAGAATAAAAAAGGGGGTGTGGCTCGCTCCTCGCGCTAGCGTACGGGAGAGGTTTCAGACCTCTACATTCAAAAAGTTTTTTGGTTGTTTTTTTTTTTTTGTTGTTTTTTTTGGAAATTTTTTAAAAACTGCTTTATTTCTTGACTGATTTTAACTTTGGCTTGCGTTAGCTGAAGCGTAAATGCTACAAGATGAAAACAATCAAACAGACCTTTGGTGCTCGGACGACTGCGATCCGCCGACCGCGAGGAGCCGAGTGCAGCGCGCTAACTCCGGCGTGCTAGCTTATAGTCGACTAGCGTAAAGAACGAACTTCATCTTAAGGCATCGAATCGAGTAGCAAAAGTACAAAAGCAGAGCGTTGTCACTACATGAGCACTCCAGAGGCACTGCGTAAGCACTACTCAGGCGTTACATAAGCACTTCAAGAACTACGAGAGCACTTCTCAAGCACTACATTAGCACTTCATAAAAGACAGAAAGATGCGAGCTAAAAAGCAGCCACTGCAGTGTGTTTAGCTAAAACGCGACGGGTGCATTAGCTTCATTTGAGACCCAGCTTTAGCTTGAAGGAGCAGTTTGTAATTTTAATAAAAATATTAACAAGAACTCAAGAACCTTGTCATTTGGCTAAGTTTATTTGGAGTTAATTTCTTGTCAAAAAAACAAATGAACATACAAACAAACAAAAAAAACCCCAACAGTGTAAAAACGCCTGTAAACACCATAATCATGTGAACATTCCATCACCGTAATTGCGAAACTCTGGATGTTTTTACGAAGGTTTATTCACGACCTTCAGCTCACACTTGCATGCACTTTTAACAGTTTGTAGCCTTAAATAAAAAAAGCTCCGCCCCCTCAGTGCCCCGAAGCCTTTTACTTAGTCCCCGCCCCATCTGCTTTCTGTACCCATGGCTCCACCCAAGACACGCGCCTCGTGTAACTGTGTAATTGTGTGTAGTTGAGGATTGCAGTTATTTCATAAACATCGTAAAGACTTGGAGCGTGATTCGCATCGTATGAGAACCGGATTCACAAAACAATGTGCTAATTTTTAGTTTGCAACTTTTGAGTAAATTTTGCGTAAAGGACAATTTTCTGTAAAAATGTAGATTTGGAGTAAATTCTGTTTTAGTGTAAAATCCATATTTCACGTAAATTCTGATTTTGTCTGAAGTGAAATTCTTTTCCGATTCATAAAATCTTGTTACTTTTAACACAAAGTGATGATTTCATGATTTTATGCATTGTAATTAAACATGTTGTATTTTATATTCTGAATAACGCACGACCTCATCGATCGTTTTTGATTAAATATTGTGTTCGGCGTTTTCCGGAGCCACGCAGGTCCCGTTCCTTTCGCCGATCCCGATTCCTTTCACTTTCTTTCCGTACGTATTTTCCTATAAATCTCTGACCTCCGTTCTCAGCCACAACCCGCAGGCTAACTTTCACACCTTGTACATGGCCTTTTAGGGGAAATGGGGCGGCACGCTTTCGAATGGGTGGCTTTGTTCCGTGGTGGGCGGAGCTAATGGCTATCGGCCCATTTCAGTACGACGCAACACACAAAAAAAAATGAAACCACAAACTCAGAACTGACAGCCGACAAACGCACCGCTAAATGTGGATGTTGTGTAATTCTTCTATACTGCCTTACAAATTAAACGTTTATTAAAAGTTACGAAGTTAAAAACTACAAACTGCACCTTTAAGGCTTTGAATTGAATAGGAAAAATACAAAAGCAGTGTATTTCAGCTGTCAGGTGAAATGGTTCAGAAAAGACTGCATTCCAAAGGTGCGTCATAAATCACGGCACTAGCGTGTTTTTAACGACATGCCACTAGCAGCACATTAATTGTGTATAGATTATATTTATGTAAAAACGCAGAACAAGATGAATTTCACGCTGTGATCAGACATGAAACAGCCCTCCATGTGCACAGTCGTCAATAATTACCATCAAAGCGTCAGCGAGTCAGGATTTAATGAGCTGATGACAGTCAGGCGTTGTTCTAAGTGTGTGTGTGTGTGTGTGTGTGTGTGTGTGTGTGTGTGTAACAGGCTAAAGGCTAATCATGCTCACCAGGAAAATCCCTTTGATGTATGTGAATTCTTGTCACTAATTATGATCAAACATTTATTGATTAATGATTCAGTACAAGGGTTTGGTTGTAACAGTGTGTGTGTGTGTGTGTGTGTGTGAGGAGTACTTTCTTCCTCCGAGTTTGGGATTGTAATGAGCGTTTTCGGGGTAAACACCTGTGCGAGTGTATTTTCTCGTTCCTGACAGTCTCGTTTTCTCCTCACGGCACATTCAGCTCGACAGGAAAGAGAAAACTGCAGAGGAAAAAACCCTCCCCGGTGGAGCCTGAAGCCCGGCAGGGGCTCACGAGAACGACAGATACGACGCTCCCGAGCGCCTTAATAAGCAAGCTACATACCAAGGAAGAAGAGAGGAGAAAAGGAAGAAAAAATAGAGCTACATGATTAGAAGGAAATGAGCAGGAGGCTGGTGAACAAATGAAAAAGGAGAAGACGGAGAATAACAAGAAAGGCGAAAGAAGCGAGAGAAAAGAAGGAAAGAGGAAGAAGACAGGTCATAAAGCTGTAGGAGGAAGAAACAAAGGAGGAAAGGATGGAGAGGGGAGGACTGGGGAAGAGAGAGAGGGAAGAGAAAGATGTAGAGGAGTAGTGGGAGCTGAAGAGGAGGAAACAAAGCAGGTGTGTGTGTGCGCGTGTGCGCGTGTGTGTGTGTGTGTGTGTGTGTGTGTGTGTGTGTGCGTGTCGTAGCCATGACTTATTGCTCGTGAGGAGAAGACCATGTCGTGTCTCACACCAGCGGCACGCTAAAGGCTGAAGCGGTGAGCTGGAAGATTTACATCCAAGTGCAAAAGCTTGTGTGTGGGTGCGTGTTTTTCTCTTTACAAAATTTTAAAGAGGAAAAAAAAGGAAACGACTTTCATAAAGTTTAGAATAAAACTAAAAACATTCAGGTGGAAGTCCTAAAGTCTTAAAGTCACCATGCACAGGTTGAAGTCTTTTTAGTATTTTTTTGTTTTCAGAAGCAGCAATGAGTCAAAACTATACATATGTGTGCGTGTGAGAGAGAGAGAGTGTTTGTGAGTGTGTGTGTGTGTGTGTGAGAGTGTGAATTTGTGTGTGTGTGTGAGTGTGTGTGTGTATGTGAGAGAGAGTGTGTGAGAGAGTGTGTGTCTGAGAGAGTGTGTGCGTGTGTGTGAGTGTGTGTGTGTCTGAGAGAGTGTGTGTGAGTGTGTGTGTGTCTGAGAGAGTGTGTGTGTCTGAGAGAGTGTGTGTGAGTGTGTGTGTGCGTGTGAGAGACATTCTAGTCAAAGGCAAAATCAGTGTTTTTATTCACACACGCACTTCCTCAGTAAAACTGAAGAAAGAAGTCAATTCTCATCATCACAGACTCCTACCAAGGGGGCGGAGCCAATAAATTAAACCCCACCCATTATACTGACCCCGCCCCTTGTCCTGACCATTAAGGAACAGTTAAAACAAAAACGAAATATACATGATGCTTCCTTTATCCCTCAAATGTACAGTGCTAGGAGCTGTAGGAGCCCTGAAGGTGCCATGCAGAACCCCACAGCAGTGGTTCCCTTCAGCAGGGTTCCACTTAGATCCCTTCTCAGATTTTCTCAGCATGCAGTTAGCAGGGCGCTAAATTGTTGGTGGTTGTTTGTTAGCTTCGTTAGCATCGTGGTAACTGATAGTGTACACTTGTGCTAAAGGGAACGTCACGTACATTTCGGGATTCTTTAGTGTGAGTGTGTGATGGTGAAAACGTGCGAGACTCGGAGATTTTCCCTTCGCTCCGATCGTCGTGTCGGAAAAATAAAGAAAATCGAGGCACGGATAAAGAGCACATTTCGATTGTCGTTGTTTTGGTTCGTTATTAACTGGCAAAATAAGCAGCACTAGCTTTATTCAGGTTCTAGTTTGTTTTCTAAAAGGTGCAAGCATATGGCAGTTAATATTTTAGACCTTTTATATTATTATTTTTATATTTATTCATTTTTTCCCAAATGCATAGAGTCATATGTGAAGTAAACAGACCAGTGCTTCTCTTAGGGAAAATTTCTAGTGCACACTTTGTCTTTTTCAGGGCTCAGATAAAACTAAAAGGCTTTTTTCTCCCTTTTCTCTACTTCTTTTTTTTTTTATAAACCTGTCCATCAGGTAACACAGCATAGCTCTTCAAACTCTTCAGGGAAAAAAAAGATAAAGATACAGAGAGAGAGAGAGTAAGAAAAAAGAATGAAAGAGAGAGACAGAAAGACACGACACTGCTGGCGTGAGAAAATGATCTGAAATTATCTTTGAGCAGAAGATAGACTGGTGTAATGATGTAATGGTCCTCTGCAGATTTTACAGACACTTTCTGAAGAAGAAAGAAAAGGACAGAGAGAGAGAGAGAGAGAGAGAGAGAGAGAGAGAGAGAGAGTTAGAGAAGTAAAAATGAGGATGTTGAAGTCTCCCTGATGAAACTTAACAAGAACAAAAAAAGCATGAAGCTGGAGAAACTGGTTCAGACCGGATCAGATCCAATCAGATTAGGCCAGGTCTGGCTGAGTGGGCGTGGCCAGCCTGGGTGCCGGAGGGGGCGGAGTCATAGTCTTGTGGAACAGGATGGGCTTGGCCAGGCCGGAGAGGATCTTTGGTACCTGCACTGAGATGATTTCAGCGATCATCTCCGGGAAGTTGACCTTCATGTTCAGAGACTGAGACTGAATGAAAAGGTCAAAGGTGAACTGTTGAAGCTTCCAGACAATCTGCAGACAGAGAGAGAGAGAGAGAGAGAGAGAGAGAGAGAGAGAGAGAAAGAGAGAGAGAGAGAGTGAAGAAAAATGAAGAGAAATAAACAAGATAGAAGGAAAGTGAAGAAATAAGAGAGGAGGAAGAAGAAAAAGATGAGGACAAGGTGAGTGAAAGGATGAGGATAAGATGGAGAATGGGAGGAAGGAAGGGAAGGATGAGAAGAAAAAGGAGTAAGGAGAAGATGAATAGCAATAAAGGACAGGAATGTGTAAGAACAAGAGAAGAGGAAAGTGGAGGAGTCAATGAGGGAGAGGAAGAAAATGAAGTGAAGAGGAAATGAGAAGAGAGGAGAAGAAAAGACGAGAGAAAGCAGAGGTGAAGAAAGAAACAGAACAAGAGGAGGAAGAGTTATGTTTAATAACGAGTAAAATACTGGAGTTATTTATACACAAGGACAAAAATGATGTGAGTGTTTGTGTGTGTGAGTGAGTGTGTGAGAGTGTGTTTGTGTGTGAGAGTGTGAGTGAGTGTGTGAGAGTGTGAGTGAGTGTGTGAGAGTGTGAGTGAGTGTGTGAGAGTGTGTGTGAGAGTGTAAGTGAGTGTGTTTGTGAGTGTTTGTGTTTGTGAGAGTGAGTGTTTGTGTGTGAGAGTGTGTTTGTGTGTGTGAGAGTGTGTGAGTGAGTGTGTGAGAGTGTGTGAGTGAGTGTGTGAGAGTGCGTTTGTGTGTGAGAGTGTGTTTGTGTGTGAGTGTGTTTGTGTGTGTGAGAGTGTGTGTGTGTGAGAGTGTGTGTTTGTGTGTGAGAGTGTGTGTGAGTGTGTTTGTGTGTGTGAGAGTGTGTGAGTGTGTTTGTGTGTGTGAGTGTGTTTGTGTGTGAGAGTGTGTGTTTGTGTGTGAGAGTGTGTGTGAGAGTGTGTGTTTGTGTGTGTTTGTGTGTGAGAGTGTGTGGTTGTGTGTGTGTTTGTGTGTGTACCGGCTGCAGTGAATCCATCAGTCTGGTCAGTTGGTAGAAGCGCTGTGCACAGTTAGTCTTCCTGCCATAATTAATCAGACGATCGAGCTCTCTTATATACGACAACCTCAACTCATCAAAGTACTTCTGACTCTTCAACCCCTCCACAGGAACTACAGACACACAGAGAGAGAGAGAAAGAGACAGAGAGAGAGAGAGAGAGAGAGAGTGAGTATTTTAAGTCTTTGGTCTTGGCACAAAGTGCCATGTTTAGCAGAAACCCATCACCCTGAGAACATCATCCCTTCTGTGAAGCATGGTGGTGGTAGCATCATGTGTGACAAGCAAGCTGATGAAGATGGCTGGAGCCAAATACTGGACAAAACTAGAATAAAATCTGTTCCAGTCTGTTAGAGTCTGTCAGAGACTGGAACTGAGGTTGGAGGCGGGGCTTCATGTTTCAAGAGGACAGGAAGTACTCACTGATGCTGAAGAGGAGGAGGGCCTTCATGCAGAGAAACTCCTCCTGTGTGACCTGCAGCAAAACGAACTCCTGCGACAAGTGTTTCATCTGCATACAGTGGTCATACATACTGGAGATGTGCATCCTCCGACTGATGGACAGACAGACAGACAGACAGATAGACAGGCGGAGAGACTTTTAGTATTCCATTCATGCATTAAATATTTAAAGTATTTAATAAACTTCCCATCAGAGAGGAGATTATCAGCTGTTTTAATGCACATGAACAACACCAGGCATAAACAAGGAGAGAGGGAAAGAACAAGAAAATGAATAAGAGAGGGTTGAGAGAAAAGAAAGAATGGAAAGAGATAGAGGGATGGAAGGCAAAGAACAAGACAAGGAAAGGCAGAGCAAGAAGGAGAAAGTGAGACAGAAAGAGAGAATAAGAGGGACGAAGAGCAAGAAGGAAGGAAAAAAGACAAACAAAGAGAATGAAGAAAGGACCGAACGAATAGCAGAGTGATGGAGAAATAATGTAAGAGAATGTAAGGAGGTGAAAGGAAAAAGACTGAGAGAAAAAAGAGGAATAAAAAGGAAATGATCATCATTTCAATGCATAATCAATGTACAGAAAGAGAAAGACTGAGGGATCGAGGAAAAGAGAAGAAGAAAAGCAGAGAGAAGAAGAAAGCCAGAGTGGGAGAGAGAGATGAAAGAGAATAAGCAAAAGAGAGAGGAAGAAGATGAAGGAGGAAAAAAGGGACAAGAACAGAGAAGTGAAAAAACAAATAAAATACAATCAAGAGAAGAGAAAGAAAAAAAGGAGAGAAACGGACATGGAATGAAAAGAAATTGCATGAAGAAGAAAAGAGGAGGAGACGGACAGATAAATGAGCTGAGGAAAGAAAGAGGCGGGACAGACAGACAAAGATGAATGATGGAGAAAAAGAAAAAAGAAGAGAGAATGAGAGAGAGAGAGAGAGAGAGAGAGAGACAGATCAGACCCACTGAAAAAGATAATAAAAAGAAAAGCAGAGAATAAAGGTGGGATGACGGATAAAGAAAAAGAAAAGGGAAGGTAGGAAGGAGCTCAAGAAAAATGGAGGCAAAAAGAGAGGGAGGTAGAAAAATAAAGAGAGGGGAAGAAAGCGAGAGCATAAAGCAGAGAAAGAAACAGAGGAAAAATGGAGAAAAAGTAAAATGGAGGACAGAAAGAAAAACAAAAGTATAGAGAGAAGAGAGTGAAAATAACAAAAGAATAAAAACAAGAGGGAAAAGGAACAGGTGTAGACAAAGACAGATAGAGAGAAGGAAAGAAGTTCAGATGTAAAAAAGGAGAAACACGGTTATTATTTTTTGGAAGACAGTAAAACGGACGGACGGAGGGATAGAGAGACGGAGAGAATCGCGTGAGATAAAAGAGCGTGAGAAGAAAAGCCTGCACGCTGAATTAGAATCGCTTTTCTCCCTCCCTGTGAGCTCGACGTTTCCCGAGCGGCACAATGCGAGCGAGTGAAGAGCGAGGAGAGGAGAGCATGCACTTCATCTTCCTCTTTCAGGAAGAAGAGGAGGAAGAGGAGGAGGACAAGGGACAAGAGAGGGGGGCACTGAACGAGTGCGTGAGTGCAAAATCCAATCTTCAGTGTGACAAAAAAATCCTGCACATCTTAATAAGACAACAGCAACTCACAAATGAAGCCTGGCAGAGAGGCTTTGTGCTGAAAGAACGAGAGAGAGAGAGAGAGAGAGAGAGAGAGAGAGAGAGAGAGAGAGAGAGAGAGTCAGAGGAGGGAGTTGCACAGACAGAAAAGAAAAAGGATATATTTAGGAGAAGAAACATGAGAAAGATGGAAAAAAGAAACAAATGGAGATAAGGATTGGCAAGGAAAGAAAGAATTTCAAATTAAAGAGGCAATAAAGGAGCCAGTTGAATATCTGAAAAGAGAAACAGGTAAACAGAGATCAGAGATCAGAGGGGGAAACTACAGAATAGAATGAGTTTGATGAAGGAAAATTAGAAGGAAGAAAAGAAATAGATGTAGAGATAGAGAGATAGACAGATAGAGAGAAGACATGAAGGCAATACAGATTTAAAGAAAGAGGAAGAGAGATAGTGGGGCATCCAAAAAATAAACAGATGGAGGACAGAAAGTGAGTGATGAGAGAAAAAGTTAGATTAGGGAAAGTGAAAAAAAGATGGAGCGAGAGAGAGATGGAAAGAAGTAGACATAATAAAGGGTACATACAATGATGTAGAAAAAAAATGAAAGTATAGAGGGAATATAAATGAATATAACAGATGGAGAGGAACAAACTAAAACGATGGAAGGACGATGGCAAAAGAAGAATGAAGGAATAGAAGTGAAACAGGAAGATGAGTGGAAAAGGAGAGAAACAGAGAAAGAGAAAAGGTAAGATTTAGAAATTTAGAAAAACTGCAAGAATCGAAAGACTAAAATGATAATAAAAAGGGGAGGGGCGAGGGGTCACGTCTCAATAATGAAACGCCCCCTTTACCGGCTGGTGTCCCTCCTCAGCCGCGCCAGGCTCAGGAGGGGGCGTGGCCTAATGTTTACAGGCATGGAAGATTCAGTCATGCAGGTTTGCTAATTACTCATGCTAAACTGGTTGCTGTATCTTCACTTGTGAGCACCATTAGCCTTGAAGTGCAAAACTAAAGCAGCAAACTTTAGACACCAAACACTTCCTGGCTGATAAAGTACATTTAGGCCGAGGGGAAAACGGTGTACATTACTTTCCTGAAAAAAAATAGTCGCTTTAAGATCTGTATGAAGTTTTGCCATGGTTTTAAATTTAATTGCATATTCACTTTGTAATGATCAGCAGTTTCTTCCCTCCACAAAAGACTCGGCCTTCGCCCTCGGGAACAAGGCCGCCATTAAGTCCTCAGGATGACGTTTACAACGGCAACTTATTTTGCACTTTTGCATCATTATGCTCCATATATATATATATAACCCATCGCACTCGGGCTCGTCTCATTACTGTCAACTTTGCCTCTGTGAGCTGAAATGATGGGGCTTATTTCCTAAACATCCTCCTGAGCCTCCGTGGGAGAGGTTCTTTAGGCTTGTTCCAAACCAGCAGGTACTCGTTTCATTCTATACCACAGCTTCATTCCCTGGAAATGCTCAGGGACACAGCGAACATCACATTCTGGTCATCCAAGGGCCTTTCTGTTTTTGAAGACCAACCAGTCCAAAGAAGAACCAGAAATCTGCTTAGCCAGGAATACTGTTCAAGGGTCAAGGCCCATCATTTTACCAAGTCATCACAAAGCTGGTGCTTGCTTCCATGAAGGTCCCACCAGAATCACCAGAAACAAAATTGTTTTTTTTAGAATAGAGCAATGGGATAATTAACAGCGAGTAGTAACAGATGAAGTGAGTTTGGTTTAAAGAATGTGGCACCACACTTCAATAGAGAACGAGGGTGCATTCCGGTTTCCAGTTGTCACGCTGGACGGTCACCAAATTAGTCTTATCAGGAGACAAAGTACAGAATCAATTCTGACCTCCATCATACCGGATTGGCGGTCTGCTTGGACCTCTGAAGTGCTTTTCTAAACTTCCCAAGGCTTTGGAAACCTGTTCAGAAGGGAGCATAAAACAGGCTTATTGAAATGGACATGATTACCTTTTCCTTGTGTTTAGTCAAGCATGAAGTACGCTTGGCCTAGAAATGGCCCATGCCTCCTTCACATTTTACCCAATTTAAACCATGATGCTTTTTCCTGATCTTGAAAAGATTATGTGTTCACTTTGAGGGTATAGTAAGCTTTAAATCGAAACCTTTTCTGTCTTTGTTTTAATAGACTTTTGATACTCAACACTCCCGTATGACTGAACTCATGCAGGTTTGGCCTGGAAATCGATCGCTCTCCTTTTTCATTTTTCTTGTCTATTTCTTTGTTTTTGGTCACAGAAGAGGTTTCATTTATCTGTTAAATTGGGTAAAGTGGATGCTGAGAAGCAGCTGTGGTTGGGAGGGATGCGCATGAATGGTCAGCTAGGGTGGGCATAGACGGGCAGCTGGATTGGGATGTGAATGGGTTGGAGTGGGATGGGATGGATATGGACAGGTAGATGGGATAAGGTGGGCATGGATGGACAACCGTTCTGTAATCTGGAAGAACCTAGCAAGTGCATTGGAGGCTACATACTAGGTTTTTCCAGATTACAGGAGAACTGTGCTGGGGTAAGTATGAAAGAGCAGATAAGGTGGGGTGGGATGTGAAAAGACATGGGCAGGTATATAAGCTGGAATTTGGCAGGGCAGTGGGACTGAAGTGGGCATCAATAGGAAGATAGGGTGGGTATAGACAAACGGCTGGAGAGTAGAGGTGACTGGTAGTTGGCTTGGGGTGGTTATGCATGGGCAGGTGAGGTGAGATGGGATTTGACAGGGCAGTGTGGTCAGGGAGGGCTGGCCATGAGCAAGTTTTTGGAGTTGGGCATGAAATGGCAGTTGGGGGAGGGGGTGGGGAGTGTGACGGGTCTGAATAGGTAGAGCTTTGGTTGGGGACTGGGCTAGGCAGCTGAAGTGAGATGGGCATGAAGGGGCATGTGGGGCAAGCATGGACAGATAGATGGGGTGGTGTGGGTATGGTCACAGGCAGATAAGGGTTAGGATGGAAGCTTAGGATGGGCACCTGGGTGGTGCGGGAATGAAGATGCAGCCGGTCCTGAGTTGAGGAGGGTGTTGACAGGCACTTGGCACACAAAACACAAAACAATGACTCTATTTGAATAGCATCCATAATGTTTGCGCTTTGTTCATTTCCGTTTCTTTTTGCCTTTGCCCACAAACAAGCACATTCAAAAGCTGTGTTTACTTACTACCTAAATTAGCTTTTTTCCCCCGTAAGTCTTTTCTGTTTTCTTTTGTTTTGTAATCTTTTTCTCTTTTTGGTGTGACTTCCAACAATCCATAAACATGCAACTCAACTTCTGCATGGTCCATCAAAGGGATATGGTAGTGAAAAAAGAAATAAATATAAAAATAAAAAAGGGGAGCAGATATGGATGTCACAGAATTGGAGAAAGACAGATTTAACAAAAGTGTAAATAACAGCAACGGTGAAAAAGAGGCAGTGAGTCGCAAAGACGTGAGTGAACATAAGAAGACAAACAATGTAGAATAACTGGATAAAGTAAAAATAAATAAACAGATGGGAGGACAGAGAGGAACAAGGGATAGGACGTGTAAGGGAGGCTGATGAGTAGAAAACTAGATGTGGGAAACAGACATGCAGAGTTGGGCAAGAAAAAAAGTGGAGGTTACAGATCTGCAGGAAAATAAAAAAAGTGTTTAGTGATTTTATGGACTGAGAGATGAAGCGAAAGCTTAAAGACTAGATGGAGGATGTAAGAAGAAGGAAACTAGATAAAGAGATGTGGAAAGAGAAAGAGCTGGCTGAATAGGTGACAGTGGAAAAGAGACAGAAATACCGGCTAAAAGGATAGACGCTGAGAATGCTGAGAAAGATGAGCGTAAAAAGAGCAAGAAGGAAGAAATGAGATAATGAGAGATAAGGAAAGCGAAAGGAGGTAGAAAGACTAAAAGAGTAAAGAAAATAAAAGTAGATGGAGAGATAATAAAGAAGGATACAAGGAAGTATACAAAAAAAGAAAGAATTACTGACTCATTGAAGACCAGGTCAGGAGCGAAGTAGAGCATGCGAGCGTTGACGTTTTTGTAAGATCTCCATCCAAGAGCGAAGACCATCACAGCCATCCAGGCATGTTGGATCATCGTCATCTGGTCGTCCACGTGCAGGTTACGGAACCCTGAAATATAACCAACAGTACCTCAGTTACTGTTGGCATCCTGAAGCTTTTACTATAACATCATGTCCTGATGTTTTGTTCCTCTTATACCACAACTCGCTTTGTTTATTGAAGAACTGCACGTCGTCACTGCACGCTGTGGAACAGCAGTGAAACAAGTTAGTTCCTGATCTCGCAAACAAGCTTTCTACTCAACTGTTTCATGAGTTTAACTTTGCTGTAATTTGTTTCTTTACCCAGTATTTGTATCTGTACCCAATATTTTCTCAGATCTCCTTTCAGGTTATCTCATGTTAGCTAGCTGACTAAGTGAAATGAAATAAAACTAATTATGAAAATACTCTCTGAGAACATGACAGCTAGCAGGGTGTGAAAACACACGAGCGTATACACTGGCTGAATATACTGTGAATCCTCCATCCGTGGCCTTTCGAGGCATGCCCACTAAAACTCATCTCCATATATGGATTTAGAACATCAGAGTTTCACCAGCAGGTGTTTAATATCACAGCGTGTATTTGAAGACACTCTGGAGCAACATCAGCTCGGGATGATATTTTACTCTCTGTAATGCAGCTCGACCGTATGGTTTCGCGCTGACCTTCACCGTGTTTCCCTCAGCAGATCCAGAAATTAATAGCAGTGTCTCATTCTTGAGGTCTACAGCTGCACAATTTAAAGGTCCCTCCATGTCTCATTGATGAGCTGTTAAACCTAAAAGCTATCGCCGGTTTGGTCCATGGTGCTGCTCTGGTGCGGTAAACAGAAAAGCTGACCATTAAGAGGGACAAGAAATCTGAACAAAATGATGATCCCTGAGAAGGAAGCTGGCTGTGCAATAGAACCAGCTTTATCTCTTTAGCTTTTACTTTTCTTCAAACAATGAAACCTGTCAAACTTTATATAACGCTAACCCAAACGGAACAGCTTTCTGATTGGAATGTTAAGAAGTTTTTGTACACCCAACCCCTTTGGAGGACTTTGTTACTTAACGGTTTTGACAGTTTTTTGATAGAAGCCTCTCCTAACCCTGCGCTGTCGCCAGCAAGAGATGAGTCGCTTGTGGATTGTGGGTGTGGCCTGTCCAGCATTTTTATTATTTCTGATGAGAAAATCAGTAGCTATATATAGCTTGTAAAGTTAAAGTTGAGTAATGCACTAATCAGTGTGGAAGTGTTACTCAGCTTTGTACTAACTTCATTCTTATAAAAGGAAAGGAAGGCGAGCTAAGGAATGCTCACCAGAGGCACCAACGATCTCTTTTTATTCCTTCCAAACTTCAGTTTTTTCATAACTTTTCTACACACATTGAGATAAATGACAGGATAAGATGAATCCATGCTTATAAGTCCTTTTGGTGTCAAACAGTAAATGGGAATTAATTGCAGGTAGGAAGTAAAGCAGTGGGTTCAGAACTGAAGAAACGTCGGCTCTGTTGCTTTACCGCCTCACGTACCTCTTTTAAACAGAATGGAGAAAATCTCAGCGCAAATGCTGCTTGGCACAAAAATCTCAGGCTCAAGCTGTACACAAACGTAGAACGGAAAAAAAAATAGTAAAGAAAAAAAGAAAAGCAGTGGATACATTTAAACAAAAAATTGAAAAAGCTTAAAAGGTTTTTCCAAACACTGAAAGTGTGAAACCATTTTTAACACTTCCCAGGAAGCACACAGGTACAGGGTGTGTTGGTTAGCAGTCAGGGCTACACTTCCTGTTAGTGAACCTCCTCGACAAGCTCCTCTTCTCCTAAACACATTGTCTTGCTTTGAGTGGTTTATTAAGGCAAAAATCAAGCAGGCAGAAGCATCCCCTAATCCTGCAGAGGTGTAGAGGTTAGTGCTGCAGTCTCTGGTATTTAAGGTTGCTGGTTCGAGTCTGTGAGTTTTACTTTAGCTGTAGGTCAGGGTTACATGTATGAAGGTGAAAAGCTCTATAAAGCAGAAACCTAGTGTGGGATCCTGTGGCTCAGGTGGATGAGTGTCACCTCTGGGTTGAGAGGTTGCTGGTTTGAACCCCAGCCAGGACTCCAGGATATGTGTGTGGAAGGTTCAGGAGGGTGTGACCTGATGGGAGGTGGGGGTAATATCTGGGCAGCTGCCCCTCCAGGGTCAAAGCAGAAGCAGAAGAAGAAAGGGGTTGTGGAGCTTAAAGAGAGAATGATGACTTAGGGAAAGTTGTAAAACCTATCAACCACATTTTTACTGGAATTCTCCAGCACTATTTACTCCTGGCACCTTGCGCACCTCCTACACCCACCTTCCTCATCACAGGGACAAGCTGGGCTTGAACCAGCAACCTCCAAGTCCAGGGGCAAGGCTTTTACCTCAAAGCCACCGAACCCTCAACATGTGTAAAAGCCAATCTGAATAAACCCTAACGTATCAGAAGTGAGCTAACAGATTCATGCTCCCAAGCTTGGCTTCCTCTCTCCCAGGACTCTTTAAAGCACTTCTTAAAAATCACAGTTAAAGGAAGCTGAAATGTTTGTATTAATCGATGGTGCACTCCCCCATGCGAGTGTTTTCACTATTAAAGGATCAGAGATCAGAAATGGAACCCGTTTTAATCGGCTAGCCTCCTTTATTATTCAGTCATATCCCGAACACAGACTTTCCACATTGTGCTTGAAAATAAGTTGTTTAAACTCCAGGAATTAAAAAAAATTATTTAAGAAAAAAAATATATAACAACCAACAACCTGTGCTGTCAACCTGACTGCTAAATCGTCTCTTATTCTCTGTTTTGTTTTAAAGCACTTGAAAGCACAAAACTCAATACAAAAAATCCCTCTGAATTAATTCATTATAATCATTATTATTTGTCTATCATTTTGAAAACAAATACTTTAAGTATTTAAATGAAAACCCTGTGAGTTTGATTTTTAACAGAATTTACACCAAAGTGCTGCTGAGCTCTGCTGTCTGATTGGTCGTCGGGTGGTGATTAATTCTCTCTAACAGCGGCTCTAACAGCAGTGCAGGACTATATTAATGCGCTCCTTCTAATACGTTGTGGTTTCTATAGTAACGGCTCATTCACAGAGACGTCTGAGGGGATGACTGTTTATAGCTTCTGTAACGTAACTGAGAACAGGAACTAACTTGTTTCACAGAACATTAAGTCACGGTATAAAAGGAACAAACGTAAATCATTTTTTGCTCCAACAAAAGCTAGCGCACCCTAATAAGAAAGGACATGGAAGCTGTTAATGCTAATGCTACTATGAACTACCAATAAAAAACAAATTGGCAAAACTTAAAACTCAATGAAACAAAAACCATATACAGTGGAAAAACAGCTGATTCCTCACGCTGGAATGGTGCCTCGCTAGTGTCACAGCTAGCTTGCTAGGTACTCAACTCGTCACTAGGGTCTTACATTTAATATTCATGACTTAGATATTCACGTTGGAGTTCAGGAACTGTGCCACAACGCCGATGTTCCTCAACATGCCAGAACCTGAGGTAGTTAGGTTAGCGGTTGACGTTAAGCCTAATTACAGTGTAATTTCCCCTGTAATACATATTTTCTCACCATATTTAAGGAAAATGTTGACATTTCCACTCTCAATGTGCTTTTTGCACCGACATAATAATGCTAGTTAGCTAAATACGGCTTCAGTTTGTCATCCACATTGACAGTTTCATAGAAATTATGAGGGTTTTTTTGCCATCAAAGCACTAATGAGTGCTAATTCCACTGTTTACATTAGCATTAGCCTTTCAGGACTTCACACACCAGTTTGGGCAGGAACAAAACCTTAATTTACAGGGTGTGTTACACTCAGACAATCAGAAAATACGTGGAGTGTATGTGGGGTATTTGTTTTGTTTGGGGGTTTTTTTTAAGTGAATGAGTCACAAAGGTCTTACCATTTAAAAGAGGTCTTTTATATGATTATGTGGTTTTCTCAGTGTGCATGAAATACTAGATATTAGTATAAACATGTAAGTCCTTGCAATGAATATAAAAGCTCTCGCTCTCTCTCTCTCCCTATCTCTTTCTCACTCTCTCTCCTTCTCTGCCTCGGTCTCTATCTCTCTCTCACTGGTGCATGCTGGGAGTTTGGGTGGAGTGTGAGAGCGTGTGTGTGGTGAGAGCTGGATATCCGTTTCTATTTTTCCCAATTTGTAGTGTGTGACTAGGTGAGTCTGTGCAGGTTGAAGGTTTATTGTGGTTTTATTATTATTTATTGAAGGTTTAGGAGGGATGGCGTCTGCAGAAGAGCCGCCAGATTTATCTCTCCACCATGGCCTCAGGTGTATACCTGAGGACGGTGTAATGGTAGAAGACGTCCTCTTTAAAATCGGGGAAACAGTTGGGTTTGAACACATTGCATCTACCTCCCAAATGAACAAAGCAATAGTGGTCTTTTTAAAAGAACAAAATCTTGTTAATCGGCTCTTAGTGAGCGGAATCGTAATAAATGACAGGCAAGTAAATGTCTCGCCGCTGTTTGCCCCCTCAGTCAGGGTAACTATTCCAAACTGTCCGCCTTTCCTGCCAAATGAAGCGCTACAGCGTGAACTGCTGAGATGTGGGAAAAGTGCGAACTCTTTTAAAATGGTATGACTGGGCTGTAAACATTCACTTCAGGATGTTGGGAAGATATAAATCAGAATGCTCTGTCAACAATACACTGCATACTCAAGTGTGAGGATAAAGAAAAACATTTCAGCTCTGGAAAAGGACATAAACAGGATAGCGCTGGGACTGATCAATAATCATGATCCTGTGCTGTCACAGAGCTTTCAGTGGAAGAAAAAGGAGCTGGAATCCTACATAGATGAGAAAGTGAAGGGTGCACTGGTGAGGTCCTGCTTTGTATCAGTATGCACCAACTGCTTTTTAAAAAAATCTAGAACGTGTCACTGCACAACGCAAGCTAATGACTTGTCTTCGTCTTTCCAACAGAAAAATCACCACCGACATCAAAGAATTTAGGAAACTTACAGCGGATTTTTACTCTGTTCTCTACACAGCAGAAAACTGTGACTTAGGATGTGCTGAATCCCTTTACCAAGGACTACCTCAACTGGACTTTGCTTCTTGATCTGCCCTGGACTCAGAGATAACCCTGGAGGAACTCTCAACAGCAGTCAGGCAGCTCTGCTCAGGACGCTCACCAGGCACCAATGGCCTGCCTTCAGATTTCTACAAGCACTTCTGGGGTCCTGCAGGAGGTGATTTCTATGAAGTCCTCTTTGAAAGCATCAAAGATGGTTTCCTCCCAAGCAGCATTGTCTCTGCTACCTAAAAAGGGAGATCTCCTGCTCCCAAACAACTGGAGACCAGTTGCTCTGTTGAACACTGACTATGAGATCATTTCAAAATGTCTAGCAAATAGACTTAAACATCACCTACACTATGTGGTACATAAAGACCAAACCTATTGTATTCCCAAAAGATCAATGGACAATCTTTTTCTTGTTTGTGACATCCTAGATCTTTGTAACATTTCTGACTTGGCAGTAGGTTTAATTGCACTTGACCAAGAGAAAGCATCTGATCGTGTTGATCACAAATATCTTTTTAATACAATGAATGCTTTTGGATTTGGGGATAACTTTTTAAGTTGGGTGCAATTGCTGTATTGTGGTTCCACATGCATGATTAAGAATGGGTGGAGGTCTGAGCCAGCCAATTGATGTCACAAGAGGAATTAGACAGGGCTGTCCTTTATCAGGCCAGTTAAACAGCATAGCCATTGAACCATTACTGGCCTACATTTGCAGGAGACTAGTAGGTTTCCAGTTTTCAAGGATGTTGCAGGAGACTGGAGTTATGCTCTCTGCTATGCTGATGATGTTTCTGTTTTTATCAACAATGGCGGGGACATCAGGGAACTATCTGAGGCCCTAGAAATGTACCAGAAGGCATCATCAGCTAGGGTAAATTGGAACAAAAGTGAGGCCCTATGGATAGGCCAGGTGCAAACAGAGGAACTGCCACCCTTTCCTGGGAACCTGAGGTGGGGCAGAGAGGGGGGCACAGTGGAGAGAGTGTGCACCAAATTGTCTACATGGAAATGGGTGCTACCCTAGCTGTCCTACAGGGGAAGAGTCTTGGTGGCCAATAACCTAGTTGCCTCAACACTCTGACACAAACTTGGCATATTACAACCACCTACAGGACTTGTACAGGAAATACAAAGAGCATTGGTGAGTTTCTTCTGGTCAGGCCAACATTGGGTTCAAGCAGCTGCACTGTACCTTCCACTACAAGAACGGGGACAAGGCCTTGTAAACATCAGGTCTATGATAATGGCGTTTTGTCTACTTGCGGCTCAGAGACTATTATACAATGGGTCCATCACCTGGGAACATACAGCGACTCGACTATTAAGGAGAGCGGGTCGAATGGGACTCGACAAACAGCTGTTTTTAATGAAACCATAAGAGGCTGATCTAGTGGGTCTCTCTCCATTTTACCGCTCAGTGTTAGAGGCCTGGACAATCTTTTCCAGTTCGAGGGCACCTGGAACACAGGCTGGGATGTGGTTAATGGAGGAGCCGTAATTCATGAACACTCTCTTACCCTCAAAGCTCCTGTTGTCTGCTAGCCTGCGTTCCCATTTTTTGAATGCTGGCTACGCAAAGCTGGGCCACATTGCAAAGACTGACATGTTGACCGTGGGCGAAAGAACTGGCATTAAGTCGCCTCCTAAACCAGCTCGCTGTGGAGACATGGGGCTTACTGCCACCTGAGTACCAAGCTTTTTTAAAGGATCTGTCTAATCATGCACAATGGAGGGAAGGACTTTTCTATGACTTTCCTGCTCTACACCCCGTTCCAAATTATTATGCAAATTGTATTTAAGCATCATAAAGATTAAATATTTTGTTTTTCAATTAAAC
>JAQQZU010000017.1:15070885-15075885 GCA_030068025.1 Parauchenoglanis punctatus
TTTCACCTGGAACCTTTTCCCAAGAGAAACAACTGAGGAACCCTTAAGTGTTCCAGGTAGTATAAGTGTAAACATTGTGCTGGATTCATATTAAGCGTGGTGAAATCATGCACTGGACATTCATGCACTCTCAAAAACGTCAGCTCTAGGACCCTGAAGCGGGAAACCTTAAAGGTTCTAGACAGAACCATATAACAGAGGTTTCCTATCCAAGTAGTACCCCTTTAGGAAGATAAGAACTCTTAATTATCCAAAGAACCCATGAGAATATATTTTTATCCTCAGAGAGAAATGAAACATTTTCAGAACAAATATTTGGTTCTGTTGAGTTCAGGACTCAAGTTTAAAGGTCACAGAACTTTCCAGGTTAAAGCTAAATGAAAAACAAACACAGAACCGTGCAGCTGAAGTCGAACTGAATATTTCACCAGTGCAATGTTTTTGTACCGAGAATGGAAAACTGCGATGTGGAAATAAAAGGAAACTGAACAGGGTCCAGTTCCACTTGAGAACGTTTCCATGAGGCATGCGAAAGTACTGCGTCCAGTTCCATTGCATTCTACGTTAATTGTCTTTTTGTCTGCGCGATTTTACAGAGCCGCCCGCATCCTACAGAGAGGGTGTTTGTTCTTTTTTAAATTGAGCATTAATTACTTAAATGATTGTAAATAGTGATCAAAAGACGCTAAATAAACTTAGCTTTAGGGAACAGCACAAAAACACCACCACCAGGATGGGAACAGGACCTGTGGTTTGCGGCTTCGGGTTCTCTGTACAGGGTGTCCCAAAGCCACTTTGATCTCTTGTAGCTGTGTATTTTAATTTCAGTAAATTAGAAATAATTAGTATAATGATTAATTACTGATTCTTACTGTATGCTTGTTTGGCTTTGAGGATCATTTATGCGGTAAGTCTTACAGGATTTATGATGGTGTGATGTTTCTTGACGACGCTGTTATTTTGCTTAAGAACTTGCTGACGATGTGTTTGTTTCAGATTGCTCAGATACGAGAGACGATTCAGGAAATAGCCGTGAAGATTACTAACAGCGCCTGAGTACAGAGAAAAAACTAAAGGACCAGAGGATTTGTTTAAAAAAAAGTGTCCTATTAAAATCCAGATCTTTTCACTGCACGAATTCAAAGGACTACACGTCTTTATTTTATTTACTCTGCATGATAAACTAACGTGAATAAATAACTAGCTATAAAATATGAACCACAGACACAGGGTGGTGCGATGAAGCGGAGTCCATGTCCCCACGCTGAGGCTTTCCTCTAACGGTGTGTTATTCCTCTTAAACAACAATGATTTACCAGCCCTTACAATTTTTCATTCATTAAACAAAAACACGTAATACTTACGTCCCTCACCGCCTTCTCTTTTTTCTCTCTAAGTTAATAAGACAAAAACGCAGTAGACTGATGTAAAACTTAAAGTGACAACTTTATCTCGGATTGCTACGAAGCGCTGACACTGGAAACTCCTTCCATACATGATAGAGAAATGTATTTACTTTAAGATAAGGCATCATTTGTTAAGTACACGGACCTGTGAATGAGCTGTTACTATAGACACTACTGTCAGCTGCTGTTCTAGAGAATTAATCAACACCTGATGACCAATCAGAGTCCAGAACTCAGAACTGCAGTGCTTTATGCTGCACCAAAAGGGTGCCATTTCTTCTTAGCGAACCCTGCTATATATAAGGAATGTTCTTTTCTTCAGGAATGTGATTAATAAAAATGATCAATGAGACGGGAGGTGGGGCCTGCTTTGGCCACGCCCCCTGCTCAGTAGGTGTGCAGGGCCGCACTCAGTGACGTGTTCCTACTGCATGAAGTATCAGATTTCAGCTCTCTTACACACTGCTGACTGACAGGCTCAGATAATCATTATTACTCAGTAATGGATTCAAATATTTTCATATCTTATTTATAATCAGTTGCTTCATTTTCCTCCCCTAATTTTCTGGGATATTATTTTTAAAACTGTTTGCTTTACCACTTCTCTAACAACACTAATTATTATGTAAACTACAGAAAATTCTGTTATAATATTTATTTATTTCTATTTTATTTCACAAATGAAACAGGAGATCAGGAAATCAGTTTCACGAGCCGCTTTTACGTGATGTGGAGAGATGGATTTGTCTCACCGTACTGAAATTCACCACAGCAGTGTTAGCAAAGTCATCCCTGTGTGTGTGTGTGTGTGTGTGTGTGTGTGTGTGTGTGTGTGTGTGTGTGTGTGGTCTACGTCTACAACCATGAATTATGAATTTAAAAAAATCGATAAACAAACAATAAAAGGAAACACACGCATGCGCGTTAACACACGCACGCCAGAAAAGATCAGAATCAGCTTTTAGTGTGTATGAGCACGAGACGGGGAGGTGTGTGTGTGTGTGTGTGTGTGATTGTATAGACTGTATATATGCTTTAAAAGATTCCCGACGTGCATTTAAAGCCCACTACAATAATCTGTAGTTCTGCGCGTGCAGCGGTTTTGGGAACTTGGAGAAGGGTTCGGGTTTGTTTCTTTGATGTGTGTTTGATGAGTAGAACCCTGGTACTCACCTGCCATCCTGAGTCGTGCTCACATCCAGCCATTCTCCGACATTGTTCTTCATGCACGTGGCGGGTGGGTATGGCATGCGGGGTAAGACGGCGCCGCTCTGGTGGTACCATGGCTCGCGCGCGGCGCTGAGAGCCGGTCCCGGTCCCGGTCCGGTCCGCGTGCCGTAGTCGTACTCGTAGGGGTTGCAGATGAGTGGCGCGTCCAGTCCGGCGGGGCCGGGGCTGCACGCGGGATTGCCGTACTGCGCAGCGCCGTGACCGTAGCGAGTCACTGGCGGCTGAACAGCCTCGAACTTCACGCGCACGTTGTTGTAGCGCGGCCAGTAGTAGTAATCATCACCGTACCTCTCCTGCACGGACGGCGCGAGCTCAAAGTTCGGGTCGTGCTGTTCGTGGTGGTGGTGGTGGTGATGTTGTTGGAACTGACAGGACGAGGAGGACGAACCCGTCGCCGCGCTCGCGCTTCTGGAAGTCATCAGGCTCGTGACGCCCGGTCCGAACTCCGAGTTCTCCGATATCACTGCCGCGTGGTGATGCGCGCGGACGTTGTCCAGCTGCATCATCATCATTATGCCTTCCTCGCCGCCACTTTTGAACATCTCGAGCAGTTTCTTGTTGTCGCTGGGCACGTGCGGCGCGCGTCCCTTACGTACCGCTGCAGCGCCACCTCCACCTCCGCTCGCGCTGCTGCTGTTGCTGCTCCTTCTGTTTCTGTCGTCGCTTCGCGCGTGCATCCGCTCCTCTTCCTCCTCCTCCTGCTCCTTCCTCCGGCGCACTTCGAAAAAGTCCGAGCTCTTGTTCCCGTCATGGTGCGCGTGCGGGTCCATGGGCAGCCCCAGCGACACGGACACGGCTTTGCACAGCTCACGCGCCGTCTCCGAGATGGTCGTGGTGGCGGCGGTGGTGGTGGTGGTCGTGCAGGTGCTACCGGAACAGCAGCAGCAGCTCTGGGCGGAACTCGTCTCGCCACCGCCGGCTGTCAGCTCGCACGTGCTGGCGTGAGCTCTCGGAGCGGTGTTGTGGTTGTCACTGTTGTTGTTGTTGTTGTTGTTGCATCCGGTGTCCGAGCAGAGCAGATCGATCAGCGTGGTGGTGGCGGCGCGGGGCTCCGTGCACCTCGATGTCTCTCTTCCGTCCCGCGCGAGTGCCGCCGTAACAGAGCGCGCTGTTCCCCCCCCTCCTCCTCCTCCTCCGCCTCCTCCCCCTCCTCCGCCGGTAGTGCCAATCCCGCGCGCGTCTCTCCACTCGCCGTCCCACATATCTGCCAGAGGAACAACCTCTCCCGCCGCTCTGGTGTCTCGTGCGCCCTGCGGACGGACCGCCTGGAACGGAGCATCAAAAACTCCGTCTGAACCGAACCGAGCCTCCATAACAGTCGAACAAACACTCAGTCACGCGCTTTTCCCCGCCGCACAAACACGGACTACACTTCCAAAGTTCTGGTTAGCGTTCAGTTTGTTTTTATCTGTTAAAATGTCCGTTGCTGAGGGTCCGTTAGAGGAGCTGCGCCATCACATTACACTCCGGTTTACACACCAAACACGCGCACACGCGCACACACACACTCACACACTCACTCACTCACTCACTTCGCACGTGTTTTGCTTTGCCTCCTTGAGAAGAAGAAGTAACGAGTCAGAACATGAAGGTGACAGCAAAAGATGCAGCTGAAACTGAAGGAGTAAAGAGGAAGTTTCCCGTCCCGGCGCGTGACAATCCCGACAGGGTGCAAACGCACCGACTTTCCTCTCACCGGAACCGAGAAACGGCGCTGAAGTTTGAATTAAAGTTAAGCCGCTGTGATTTGCGGAAGGAAACAAAGTGAATCCGGTCCAAAGACCTTCGCGGTTTGGTCGCTGCGTGCGCGAGAGCCGAACTGTCTCCGTCTCCCTGCCTTCCCTCTCCGGTGCAGTAAAGAGGGCAAACCGGATCCGGGGCGGCGGCAGGGTTGCCATGTCAACAAAATCCCTCCCCCGCACAGTCGGCAATTTCATAAGATATAGTTGGCTATATAATAGCATTCATTTACTAACACGGAATAGTAATAATAATAATAACAACAACAATAATAACAACAACAATAATAATAATTTCCGTTATTAATATATACTTGCTATTATTATTACACCCATACCTCTAGTTTATTAGGGTTTTAATTTTATCTTTAATGACAGAATCGGAATGGTTTCAATAATAACGGTGAAAATTAACAATTATAAAGGTTTCTTTCTTTTTTATTATTCTTACATCTAGTCAATTTACATTAAAACTCAATTACATTAAAATCATAATAACTATTACAAAGATATTCTGTAAGGAGATGTGTGTATCCTGTATGAAGGAGTCTCCAGTGTTAGTGATTTGTTTTGTTGCGGTGGTTAGCACTGTCGCTTCACAGCAAGAGGGTCCTGGGTTCGATCC
>JAQQZU010000017.1:15080885-15081933 GCA_030068025.1 Parauchenoglanis punctatus
GAGTGTGTGTGTGTGTGTGTGTGTGTGTGTGTGTAAGAGGAGCTGTTCTTGTTTGCACACTATTCACATCTTGAAGGATGTTGGCTATGTTTGTCTGCAAGTATTTTTTGGTTGGAATCATCTCTCTCTCTCTCTCTCTCTCTCTCTCTCTCTCTCTGTCTGTCTGTCTGTCTGTCGGTCTGTCTTTCATGTCATGTGTGTTATTTGCTTGGTCCGCAAATATTAGGAGATGTAGTTGTGACTTCCTTGTAATACATTTCTTCCACTGGTAGAGACTCATCTGTCTCTCTCTCTCTGTCTGTCCATGTTGTCATTGAGTAATGTGACCTTTTGTAAAATAAAGGACCATAAAAGTCTCTCTGTCTGTCTGTCTCTCTCTCTGTCTGTCTGTCTCTCTCTCTCTGCCTCTCTCTATCTCTCGCCCTCTCTGTCTCTCTCTCTCTGCCTCTCTCTCTCTCTCTGCCTCTCTCTCTCTCTGTCTCTGTGTCTATCTCTCTCTCTCTCTCTGCCTCTCTCTCTCTCTCTCTCTCTCTGCCTCTCTCTCTCTCTCTCTCTGTCTCTCACACTCCAGTTTCTAAACCTTTATTGACATGACAAAAAAGTTCTCAAAGCATGTACAGACATAGATAGATGTCTTTTAAGTCTTTTAATGTCTTTTGTGTCTTTTGTGTCTTTTATGTCTTTTAATGTCTTTTATGTCTTTTAATGTCTTTTATGTATTTTAATAATTAATAGATCCAGTAATTATTTAAATACAAAAAAGGGCAATCAAATTGTGGAAACACCTAAAAGAGAGCGACCCAGACTCATATCATTATAAAGCTCTGCAGTACCGAGAGCTGAGCAACGACACCAGAGTCCCTCATCCAACTGGTCCTGAGGCACTGCTCTACAGCCACAATGACACACACTGATACACACTGACACACCATTAACACACACCAACACACACTGACACACCATTAACACACACTGATACACACTGACACACCATTAACACACACTGATACACACTGACACACCATTAACACACACTGATACACACTGA
>JAQQZU010000017.1:15171116-15185881 GCA_030068025.1 Parauchenoglanis punctatus
ATGGGATCCCTTTTGAGTCTGGTTCCTCTCAAGGTTTCTTCCTTTTGCCATCTCAGTGAGTTTTTCCTTGCCGCCGTTGCAACAGAGTGCTCATTAGGGATATATATAGATAATTGTATAGATTCATAACTTTATATACTTCTGTGAAGCTGCTTTGTGACAATGTCTGTTGTTAAATGTGCTATACAAATAAAATTGAATTGAATTGAAAGCGAGAGAGACAGAGAGAGGGCGACATTCAGGTACGTCGCTACGTTCACGTTTCCTTTGATGGTGTGATGCTGCAGTAGTGTTTGAGGAGAAGGACCATGATGCTCCCACCACCGTGCTTCACTGTGGCTTTGCTGTTGTTAGACCTCACTCACAACTCTTCTGTCTTTACATATCACAAGTTGAATTATTGCCAAAAAGTTCTATTTTTGTTTCATCAAACCAGAACATTTTTCTCCCAAAGAGATCTGATTGGTGTAAATCTTTAGAGATGCATCTCTGTGCTTGCTGTTTCAGCAGAGGAGCTGAGGTGTAGGAATGAAGATGATTGTGGTGCAGTTCATAGATTATTGTTCTCTGTGTGATTGTGGTTTCTGCTGCATGAACTTTCCACTTGCACATTATGAAACCAATTGTACTGACATGGGTGTTTTAGGTCGTTGCTACGGCTCTGTAGCTTTTTCCACACTAGTGTTGTTTAATATTGCTGTTCCTGAGTTACAGTTTCTCTTCACTGGAACTAAGAGGCCCAAACCTGTTCCAGCATGACAATGCCCCTGTGCACAAAGCAGCTCCGTGAAGACAAGGTGTCCAGGTTAAGGTTGGAGTGGAAGAACTCGAGTGTCCTGCACAGAGCCCTGGTGAAACAGCTTCCTGCTATGTGTAGCGCTGCAGTAAGTCACAGAGCAGCAGTATATACACTTATTAGTAATTATTCTGAGGAGGTGCTCTTGTGCGATGAGACTGACAGCGTGTGCTTCTTCACACCTTTATCCTGTGTGAATGGATTATGCGAAAGCTGCAGGTATGAAGTGGACTTTATTCTATGATTGCAGTTTTTCTCGATCGCTTTGATGCAGTTTGATGCACACCTCAGAAACATCATTCTCACCACTCTTAATGCAGGTCTCAAAACAGAGAAGCCATTTCTCGTTCACTGAGCAGAAGCCACTAAAGCAATCAAAACCTTGTTCATGTGTCAAAACTAGCAAAGTCTGTCTGTCACTTCAACATTATCACCAATGGATAAAAGCCTTTCACCAGTGCTTTAAGTCTTGAACACCAAATGTTTTGTTATTTAAAAAAAAAAATTATTAATGTTAAAAAAAAGAGTACTGCAAAAACATGTAGTGCAGAGTAAAAAAATGTTCAGTCGCGAAAATGAATTGTGAACGATTTATTTGTAAATTGCCACAATATGACTGCTGTAACTGAGGAAAGCAAAACAATAAACAAGGAACTATGCTTTGGAAAAATATATGCAGTCAAACTCAGAACATAGCACCAATTATAATACAGTAAATTCACACTACATTTATATGTACAGTATATGCATACTGCTGGATAATCAGAAATTACTATAAAGTATAAAAAATGGAATTCTTCAAGGAGCTCATCATCATGTCAACATCACACATGATGTCTTCTCTTCTGAGACGCACCGAGAAACATCTTTTGGTGTACCAAAAGGGCCGACAAGCGTCAGGTGTGATGTCGCCACAGCCAGCATCTACTGCCTCTGATTATGAAGCTAGCTCAGAACGGACAAACCCCTAGTGAGCGCCTTCCACGTTTTTACAAGCAGCAACATGAATCTGGAAGAAAGCATCAGAATGATGACGAAGAAGAAGAAAGGAAGATGAGGAAGAAGAAAGAAGAGGAATCAGTGTTTGCTGGAGTTTGAGAACCAAATGTTGAAAATGGAGGATCATACTTATTATTTAGCACAGAAAACGCAAGAGTGTGTGAATGTAAGTACTTGGAAGTACGCTACGGGCACCTGACGGCCACCGTACGCTCTAATACATGCCTGGAGAGGGAGGGATAAGAGAGGGGGGTTCAGGGGGCAGAATATTATAATAATAAGAAGCTTTATATTAATAATAAATTCAAGTTAGCTAAGTTCATCATTTAGAGGTGATTACTTTTGTAATCATTATGGTTTGAAGTGTTTTGCCCAGTGCAATATAATCAAGAACTAAATTTTAAGACTAATATATAAGAATAAATTTTACACATGATATCTAAAGCTATAAAAATACATAAATGAAAGAAAACGGTGCACATTGCAGGTGTGAGGAGTGTTGGCTTGAACACGCTGCAAGCGTTCTGCACAGGTTTTGTTTCCTGTTTTATTTTACACTCTGATCTTGAGCTTGTTTTGCAGAAACCTGAAAGTGAAGATGCCCTTCTTTGATCCTAATTTGGCTTTTATAATAAGAGCTGAGAAGATATACTTTCTTATTAACCTCAGAAGAATTTGGCATTTATTGCAACATATTAATGTAATTATTATTTGAAGATTACTCAGCTGGAGACGACTCTCAGGCTGTGAGAGGAGATGATCACCTGGGGTTAGGGTTAGGGTTCTGCTGGACTCTGCTGTTTCTTGTCAGTTTCTGCTGGAGCTGTACAGCTTTCTCATAATCTCCTCTAACTGTCATGTGCTTCGCATCAGAGGCACGTTCAGCTTGAAAGCAGTGTGCACCCATTTGCTACGGTTTCCAGGTTGAACGACATGTTTCCTAGAAACAGCATGAAACATTGGGCAACAGACTTTGAGCCATGCAGCATAGAAAATGCAACAGTTATAAAAATCAGAAGCCATGTTGGTCATATGTATTATATAGGTAGTTTTATTAAGAATAAGATACAGGCTTTGAAAGTTCTTCGAAAAGAACGCGAAGCATGGCCTCCTCAGCAGCACCACTTGTGTAACACAACAGGGCATTCAATGCACCACTGTTTCTGTTTAAACAAATGTTCTGCTGCGTTTTTTGCTGGGGCTGAAGGTAGCCCAGGTAACACAGAGCAACGTGGCCACCGACTACAACTCCCAGACCTCACAGTGGCCTACAGACATGACACCTGAGGACTACAACACCCAATGTGGTGGAAAAGATAAATCCAAAACCTGAACAACAAGAGACTTCCAAGCAGAGTAATGTTTATTATAGTTTCACAGTGTGCATTAGAAACCAGCGTGCACTTCATAATGGTGTATATGATGTATGAAGGTGCAGAACTACACTACATTCTCCTAATTCCTCTCATGCACCCTGTCTGTACCCAGTCTGAACCATCTATACCCAGTCTGTACCCTGTCTGTACCCAGTCTGAACCATCTATACCCAGTCTGTACCAACTCTGTACCCAATCTGTACCCAGTCTGTACCCTGTCTGTACCCAGTCTGAACCATCTATACCCAGTCTGTACCCATTCTGTACCCTGTCTGTACCCAGTCTGAACCATCTATACCCAGTCTGTACCCAGTCTGAACCCAGTCTGTACCCTGTCTGTACCCAGTCTGAACCGTCTGTACCCAATCTGTACCCAATCTGTACCCAGTCTGTACCCAATCTGTACCCATTCTGTACCCATTCTGTACCCATTCTGTACCCAGTCTGTACCAAATCTGTACCCAGTCTGAACCATCTGTACCAAATCTGTACCCAGTCTGAACCCAATCTGTACCCTGTCTGTACTCCTCTGTACCCAGTCTGAATCGTCTGTACCCAATCTGTATCCCGTCTGTACCCAGTCTGAACCGTCTATACCCAGTCTGTACCCAATCTGTACCCACTCTGCACCCAATCTATATTCCATCTGTACCCAATCTGTGTCCCGTCTGTAACCAGTCTGAACTGTCTATACCCAGTCTGTCCTCTATCTGTACCCAGCGAGGTACTCAGTGGCTGTCTCTTTGCTCAAATAATGGCATAATGCAGTGAGCAATTAACTGACTCATCTACTCAAACAGGTTTCATAAACCTTAACAGAACATTAGAAAACTGCATATTACACTCAAGCATGATGAGAACGTGTTTTCCATTACACCACCCATCACAAATACCTCGACTCTGCTTAAAGATTTGGATTAGTTTGCCTTTGGTTTAATAAAGAGTACTAACCTGCTATCGTTACTTGCTTCTCATCTTACTGGCTTCTTTCTTTTTTTACCAAAACAAGGTGTATATTGCAGCAACCCTCTTCTTCAGTCTTCACCTAATACATGGCAGGCAAGAGCAGTGTGGGCACTGGGGGAAGGAGCAGGTGCTTAAACACCAAGAGAGCCATACCCTGGTGCACCTGCAGATTTCGTGTAGTATGTGTTAAGGTAGCCTTCCTGTCAGATCACACCAGTCTCCTCTGACCTCTCACACCAACACGCTGATTCTGCACACAGAGCTGCTGCTCACTGAATGGCTGTTGCACAATTCCAGATAAACTTTAGAAACTGTAGTGAATATTAACTGAAGCTTTCCACCCTTATCTACAAGACTTTATACATTCCACTTCTGTCACATGATTGGCTAATTGTATAATAATAATAATAATAATAATAATAATAATAATAATAACAACAACAACAACAACAACAATAATAATAATAAAGCCCTTCTGCAAGTCTCCCTGGTTGAGGGCATCTCTCCCTGGATAAGGTGCACAGAAGCTCCCACTGAAGCACTACAACTCAGAGACACAGTGCTGAGATAGAAATGTTTTTAATGTGATTTTTTTAGTTTTTTTTAAAAAACACATTTAACCATCATTTAATCAAGACAATCAAACTGAAACAGATCTTTTTTTTGTTACATCAGTGATTTGTTTAGACAAGAAAGATTATTTTTCTATCATGTGACTGTTTTTAAAATTATATATATAAATAAATAAAATGTGTGTGTGTTTTGGTGTGTTAGTAATCTCTGAAGTGTGACATTTGCTGCATCTCGGAGATCATAGATGCTGCTGAAGTCGTGCACAGGGTGTGTTTCCTGTCTCATTATCATCACGCCATCATCATATTGTCATCTCTATCCTGTTTTTAAAACCCCAGTGAAGATAGACTTCTGCTGTTCTTCTTCTTCTCAGTGTTCCGTGTGTTATTTATAAGTAGCTGATGATTGTTGAACTCTTCCTAACAGAATTACCAGCAACGCTGTTCTGCGGCAGGAAGATAATCTTCCATCTTGTGTTCTATTTTTGATTTTGGCTCTTAAACCAATATTCTATAATCCAATAATGTACGAATCTGTAACAATGTTGCTATCGTGAGGTGCCTTAGTGATGTCACTGCTATTCTTTTACCCCCAGAAAATGAACATGTGAAGTGAAATTGTACTTTAATCTTGAGAAATGGCAGTATTTCACTGCATCATCCATCAAAAACACCTGGTGTGAAAAAAAAGAGCTGAATTTAGACCACATCGTGAAATCTGTTCTGGTCAAATTCATTAGCATCTCTCACTGTAGAGCTTGAGGAAACCGCTGAAGAAACCCCGAGGAAACCCTTCAGTGATCCGCTGCTTCACTGCCGGTTCCACAGGCAAAGTGGGTTTTTTTTGTTTGGTTTATCTGTTAACTTTGAACCCGATGAAGTTGTTCCCTGTAAAAAAGGCAGATGTTGGGTTCTGCGGTCTCGGACTCCCAGTGGGTGCTGTACAACACTGTGAGCTTCCAGGAAACATTCCATAATCTACAACTGAAAAAGCCACAAATTCCTCTGGTTCTTAACCCATTTTGCTGCTTGTGGAGATGACTGAACTGGCTTTTCCATCACTTCTCGCTGGGTGATGTGTGTGCACGTGTGTGTGTGCATGTGTGTGTTTGTGTGTGTAAAAGCATGTGTTATGGCTCAGTGATTGTGGTACTTTTTCTAGCTCCCTGTGTGACATTTTTGCCCTGATTCTACCTTCATAGCTCCAGTGCAGAGGTAAATAAGTGCTGACTCCTCCCTTACTGAGCATCTCATTCTGACATATGGACGTGTGTAACAGGGGAGGTGTGAGGAACCACACGCAGCAGTGTGTATGAGAGTGCAGTGATCAAACACATCTCAGAACCTCAACGGGGACCAGATTAGGGACGTCTTGTCTTCCTCTGCTCACTGCAGCTTTGACTTGGCACCATGGCTGGGGCTCATGCTGTTGCTGAAATCTTAAAGTATCTGGGGGAAAAAGAAAAACTGGGGATCATCAGCTTTATACTTTATGCTTTAGAGCAACGTGTGGATGATGATTTTGTTTGTCCTTGTGAAAAGCTGCAGAATATACAGACCTTTGTCATTTATAGCGTAGCTCCCAGTGTTTGTTCCACCTTTGTTACTTATCATGTCATGAGCACAAGGCGAGCTAGGGTACTCTACTCCATTGTCTCCTGTGTGGTCTGGCTGATTGTCTGCTTGATCGACGGCCGCTACCTGGCCTGCATGGCTTCGTCTTTGGAAGGAGAGTACGATAAAACGCAAATTTTTAATTGGTGCAAACCTGAAAACACAACGCTCTTATTGGAGGCCGAGCTGAAGACTCAAGGGTGGATGTCCAAATCTCAGGTGAGCTCTAACATCAAAGACAAAAAGACAAACTGTTTAAACACTCACACACACACACACACACACACACACACCTTTTTGGCACCCTATTTTTTATTTTTAGCATTGTTCTAGATTTTTATTTTATGACTTCTTCATTGTCCAGTCAGAGCAAAAACATTTTAGATTATAAATTTTAACGGATTATGTTAAGGGACCACTTTTCAGTCAGAAACATGATAAAGGCTGCTGGGATTTTATTTTGCTGTAATAAAAGAAGCGAGTGCGACGGTCAGGGGCTCCAGAAGAGCCGCGCAGAGTCTCAGTAACACTTACAGCTGATTTCCTATAAAACTCTCACACTGAACCTGGGACTGCTGGGATTTCAAGCAAAGAGTCATCACTCAAATATCAACATTGTTTCATTTATTACTCTTTACTGCCTTTATAGTATTTTATAAATAGAAACATTTACTTTCATTATTATTGAAGGTGCCTTTGCTGTACCATGTCTTTGCATCTGCCTTCTGA
The DNA here is from genome assembly GCA_030068025.1 of Parauchenoglanis punctatus. Taxonomy (NCBI): domain Eukaryota; kingdom Metazoa; phylum Chordata; class Actinopteri; order Siluriformes; family Auchenoglanididae; genus Parauchenoglanis; species Parauchenoglanis punctatus. Next base: position 15,178,169 of record JAQQZU010000017.1, read on the forward strand.
ACTTTTGCACAGTACTGTGTATATATATATGTATATATATATTTATACAATGTATATACTATATCTATCTATCTATTTATATTTATATATGTGTGTGTGTGTGTGTATGTGTTTCCAGGATATGGGGTTCATCATGCTTGCGGTTGTTGTGTTATGTGTGGGTATGTTTGAGAAGTATTGTCGTCAGGACACCACAAACTCGGGACTCGGATCTGAGATGGGTTAGATATTTTTTTTTTTTTTTGGTGTTATTCACCCGTTTTACAAAGAACAAGTTATATTTTTCTAATATAAGTTAAGTTTTTATATACTTTTGTGAAGCCGCTTTGTGACAATGTCTGTTGTTAAAAGCGCTGTACAAATAAAATTGAATTGAATTGAATTTTTATAAACTGTAAATATTCCTTCTACAGGATTCTGTTTAAGGATTCAGAGATTGTGAATAAAGTCATGTGAGTTACCTCCTATACCTATCCACACACACACACACACACACACACTGTACCCACACTGTACACCTCTCTGCTGTATCTGCAGGTTAAACTGCATGATGGACTCAGCGACAGGAAATTCAGCGTGGAAGTCGACAAGTGACATTATTGTAAAAATCGACGTCGATGATTATGACATTTCAGTAAATAAGAGACCTGAATAGAGCAGAGCAGAATTTCTGCATCACTTGATTCTTATGAATAATAGTAACTTCTATATTTAGCAAAGATTCTATCATGTTATGGTGTGATGTGGTTTTGTTTTTGCTTTACTGCAGTCATCACGCTCATTATATTCATATTTGTCCTTATTTTTCATGTTCTTATTTTGTTTTAATGAATTCAATAGCATGTAACTACATATAGGAACAAATTACAGCTACATTTATTTTACATATGTAGTGTATTTTGAGAGATAATGATTATCTGACTGTTTATTATTAAACATCTAAAAAGTATCATTAATTATCATAAATAATTATAAATGATATAAATATAGCAGTTAAAATCACATTATAATCATAAACACATCTCAATACCTTTTTAAATCTTATGTTCCTGTAAAATACCTGACATTTCATCCTTGGGAAATAAATATTGGCAAATAATAACAATCACATTTTTCCTAAACAGGATATTTTACTTTGGCTTTTATTTCTAACTTGTTTAGACCTTGTCGTGTTTGTTCTGGATGATGATTGGCAGGCAGGTGGGACGTGATAAAACCAGGAGCATCTGCGATCATTTAAAACTGATTCAGATATCACCACCTGATCGCGGAAAAATTAAACAAATATCACCACATAAAGGAAATAAAGTATTTCGCAGTGAAGAACGTGATGCGTTTAGCTCCTCTTCAGATTACTGAAGTCATGAAATATTGACTTATTTGCCTGATTAATTTTTTCTGTCAGGTTTTAGGTTCTAGCATAATGGCATTAATAATTTAGCGTTATTGTTTTGATCATTAGCATTATCATGTTGTTTCTAGCTTCATTAGTGGCAGAACAGGAAACGACTCCGAAGAACCGGAGCGCGAGAAGAGCCGAAGCTTAATAAGCCGAGACGACATTTTTACTTAAAAGCTGTAAACATAGCTGTAAGTTTACTTTGTGTTGTTAAGCAGTTTAAGACAAACCTTCTGTAATGTCCTTATTGCTATAATAAAGAATACAAAATAAAATACATAAAAATGAAAAAGTTCTGTTTTGTTACAAAAGCATTATTATTCTACATAAAAGATATTATTATGAAACACTTCACTATTATTTAGTTACGAAAAAACAAAAAAATCCCAAAACAAAAACGAGACTTCCACTTTTTATTCCATTAGTAAACCTTTTACACGTTCAGTACATAAATGTGTAAATAGAATAAAGATAATAAAGTATAAAGTACAAGCCAAGTCTCGCTATAGGTCAACGTTTTCAGTTCCAACTATAGATTCCTGTTCCAGTCTCTGGCTGTGTTACAGGATCTGATACGGATACGTCTTGTTTCCGATGTCCGACCCACGCCACGTCCCGCTGGATCAGCAGTAACCAGTTACACACAAACACACACCGTTACATGATTCAGACGTCATCAACAAGCTGCTGTAATGAACAAAGCAGAGCTGCCCTTAATTTATAATGTGACATTATAGTACATTTAATCAATAATAAAAAATAAAAATAATAATAATAATAATAATAAACTGAATGTGCACTAACAATAGCACAGATAACATTTGCTTTTCTTCTATTTTACCAAGAATTCCAGCTGACTTCCTGTTCCCCTGCGCTTTGTTCTGCACAGGCTGTGTGTTAAAGGTACTGCAGTGCAGTGCTGCGATACACAGCAGGTTTGGGTGTGTGTGAGTGAGTGCGTGAGTGTGTGTGTTAATGTTGATTCTCTAACAGTGTGTTTCAGTTTCACTTTACTGTAGCTGTGATTTAGACTCCGCCCACTTCACACTGAAGAACATTTTAACTGAAAAAATAAAAAATAACTGACAGGATGAATGTTTGATCATCAGTGACAGGTGTGTGTGTGTGTGTGTGTGTGTGTGTGTAGAAACATGTCAGTGCTATTATTTCCTTAGGTTATAGACCTTAATAGACCTAATGTCATAATGTCAGTGGGAGAAAAGTCAGAAAGCTTTATCTAAACACACACACACACACACACACACACACACACACACACACACACAGTCTGGTCCTGTTAGCTGTAACCTTTGTGAACATTCCAGATCACATTGCTTTAGGGTTCAGTTTTGTACTAGTGACTCTCTCTCACACTCACACACACACACACACACACACACACACACACACACACGCTTACTTTTATATTACTTATTGTTTGTCAGACTTACATTCACTTGTTCTCCCTCATACACACACACACACACACACACATTTGTTTTTATGACTTTGTGGGGACCTCCTATGAATATCTCTGGTCATAACTCTAACCCTAACTATGAGAGCCCTAACCCTGACCCGGCCCCAACCTGACCCAGAAGCAACTAAACACAACACCAGACTTTTGGCTTTTTTTCATTGTATTCACAGATTTTTGTAAAATTGAAAAATTTCCTTCTGGGGACCGAAAAAAATGTCCCCACAAAGTAGAAATAACAGGTTTTTAACACAATGTGGGGAAATCTTGTTCCCACAGTGTAATATAAACATGGTACACACACACACACTATTTCTCTCTCTATTAAAGATGCTATCACACACACACACACACACAGGAATAGGGAAATAATAGGTATAATAGGGAAATGAAATAACCGGATGATCTGATACAACTAATTGGATTATTGTGTTCTTTCTGCAAGGAATCACAACACACACAGGCTTCATTCTTACAGCTGTAGTAATGAACTGTGTGTGTGTGTGTGTGTGTGTGTGTGTGTGTGTGTGTGTGTGTGTGTTTTAAGGTTAATTGGTGGTGATCTGTTGAGCTGATCGATCAGAGGTCTAGACTGGATAATTGGCAGAGTAATGAAGTGTGTGTGTGTGTGTGTGTGGGTGGGTTTTCTTTGGCTTAAGTGATCATCAAGGTTGTGAGAGACTCAAGCCCTCACGTAGCAGCACAGCATGATGCGCTATAGACACACACATACACACACACACACTTTTTCTAAGAAAAAGAAAGTGTGTGAAGTCCTCAGTGTTCGCTTTTACACTAAGCGCAGTCGATCAGCCAAGACGTGTTTTCTGCTTCAAACAGAATAATAGTACGCTAATGTTGCTAACAAACAATAGAAGTGAATGGCTTCCAGTTTAGCGTCGTGCAACACACAGCAGAACAAACTGCACACTAACGTCTAAAACATTTCACTCCAGTCTCCTGCTGAGCATAAAATCCAAACCACTGCCCCACTGTGGACTCTAAAAACTCTTTTGGCATCTTACTCTGTGTGTGTGTGTGTGTGTGTGTGTGTGTGTCTTCCACATGTGTTAGCAATAAGACTGTGGCAATTCATGCACTCTAAATCCCGCAGACAGTGCATGAAATCTGGCCTCTCCTTTTTTCTCCGGCACACACTGGACACCTCGGGGCCAGTCAGGACCTCCACACATACACACGCACGCACACACACACACACACACACACACACACACACACACACACACACACACAGCGTGCACTGTTTTTGATCTAATGGATGTGTCGTGAGCCAGCAGACCATCTCAGCCGTCAGAGAGCCCAGTTTCACACGGTGCTGCCTGTGTGTGTGTGTGTGTGTGTGTGTGTGTGTGTGCGTCTGTAAAGTTCAAAGTAAAAGATGGAAAAATCTATTCATCTGTCTTTTATTCCATTCATCTGTCCAACACACTTGAAGAAGCTGTAACAGAACTGAAGGCGATATTTCATTATTGCTGTTATTTCATAAATTAGAAACATAATAATTCACATTTTACACTTTTATCATTTTCACACAAAATCTAATCACAGGAAAAATCGAATATTTTAAATATATTTAAAAAATACAATTTTAAAAATAATTATATAGTATTTTAACAAAATCATGAAATTTGTAAATAAATTGTAATAAATTAACTGATTTAAATTTCCTGTGAAATGTTTGACAGCAGTGCAGCTTTACTAAACCATCCTCCTCTCCCTCTTCTCTTTCTTTTTCTTTTCTTTTCTGTTCTTTTCTTCCTTTTTATTCTCCATGTCTATTGTCTTTCTTTTTCTCTTGCCTAATCTTTCTATTTTAAACCTACTTTTATTTTTCCTGTATTTCATTTGAAGCTGGTTTGTCATCATACTTCGACAACATCACACACACACACACACACCAGTAACAGTTAGTTATTAGATTAAAATGATTATTTTTGTTGCATATTTGTCAGTTTTATATAAATGTAATGAGGACATGTTTTGATGAATGTATCAGCGTCAACAAATATCTCTTTGTTTTTATTTATAGTTTAGATTTTAACACACGGTCTTTGTTGTAGAATATTATAGAATTTCATTTATCAAGCATTCCATTAAACACATCATTTCACTCACTGACTCATTACACATCTGCTTTATTTATGTACTGAACGTGTATTTATCATAACTACTGATTCATAAAGAACCTGTTTATTTATTTATTCACTTAATTCCATTTAAAATCTAAAACATGTATTTACTAATTTATTTCTGTACTCAATTTTTACTGAACTTTGTCTTTCAAGTTTATTTACTGACTCCTATGAGATGTATTTATTTATTTATTTACTCTATTTGAATTTAGAAAAAAATCCTTCAGTTATGCATTCAATAATTTAGATAAATGTTTAAGAATAATGTTTATTTAGTGTCAGAATCTCAGTCTCTAACAGGAAATGTTGGACCCTGTAATACACAAACATCTTCCACAGTGCTCTCACACACCCACACACACACTTGTTTTTATGTCTTTGTGGGGACCTCTGATGAATATCTCTGGTCGTAACCCTAACCCACTATACATCACTGTGTGTTTCCTGTGTGCTGGCTGTGTAGGTAATCGTCATGGCAACCCGGTGTTGGGTTAAGGGTGGAGGTGTGGTTAGATTAGTTGGCATGACTGAGCTTCTAAGGGTTAAACTCTAAAAGGCTGAGAAGAGGAGTGATGTCACTGGTCAGAGGTCATACCGATAACCCTGTCCAGTGTAGGGAGACGTTTAGGACAAAGTGGGACTTTGAGATTTTCTAGAATGTTCCTCTGGATAGGAATTTAAAATTCCAAATGTAAATCCCAGAGTAACGCTGAGGAGGTCGACTCTAAACCCTCCACTACAGAACCCTCACAGGTCCAATAAAAACTGAACATAAACAATGCTTTGATCACATTTAACCTGGATTAGCACTACATAGTGAGGTAGGGAGCAGGGATTAGGGAGCCGTTTGGGACACAGCCTTCCACTCCATGATGTAATGTTCACAACAGTACTGTTAAAGAGATCAAAGAACTAAGGAGTGCTTAGGTACACAGATAGGATAAAGTGTGTGTGTGTGTGTGTGTGTGTGTGTGTGTGTGTAATTATGGCAGTAGCCTCAGGCAGTGTTCATTATGACAAAATGAGTGTTTCAGTATGGAACCTTTGCGTGTGTGTGTGTGTAATTGGGGTAATTTCTTTATTAGAGTAATAAATCATGTGAGGAACAGCACGTCTGAAGTGTCACTGTGTAGCATCTCAACACACACACATGCTGTGACCCTCACTGACCTGACACACACCTGTGAACCACATACACCTAATAACCTAATAACCACACACACACACACACACACAGATATTTCTGCAGACAATAAACACACAACACTCATAAGCCCTTTCAACAGCAAAGGTGGACTAAATATGCCTTTCTGTTTGTGTGTGTGCGTGTGTGTGTGTGTGTGTGTGTTTGTGTGTGTGTGTGTGAGGGAGAGAAAGAGAGAGAGCAGACACAAGTCCTTATTTGACTTTCATCTTTCGCATCCATCTCACCTCTCTCTCTTTTTCCCACCGAGTCTTTGCTTGCTCACTCTCTCTCTCTCCCTGTCTCTCTCTCTCTCCCTCACTCTTTCTGTGTGTGTCTCTCTCTCTCCCTGTCTCTCTCTCCCTCACTCTTTCTGTGTGTGTCTCTCTCTCTTGCTGTGTCAAACACCGGCTGCTTTATGAGGTGTGATTGCACGGATGGTGTGAGCGAAGGGATTACAGATGGAGAAAAGAAAGAAAAAAACTTCCCTTTTTTATTCCAAGCAGAAGAGAAAAGCACATTTCTGGATCTCAGCGGGTGAAAAAACACCTCACAGATCATATGAGAGAATGAGAGCCAGAGAGTGAGAGAGAGAGATTAGGAGTGGAGGATGTGGTGAAGGAAAGAAAGTGTATAGAAAAAGAAGTATTCATATAGAGGACTGTTTCTGCATCAGGTCTAATTTCAGTCAGAGAAGCTGTACATCATTAAAAATCACAACAATCTCCTCATTCCACACACCATTCCTGTTCAAATCACTGCCATGGCTGGGGGTTTAAAGACGAGATTATGAAGAAGACAAAAAACACACACTCACAGTTTCTGCGACAGTGTAAGAAATTTAGACTGTCACAAGCTCCAGTGACTCAATTTTACTCCGCTGTAATACAATCAGTCATAACGTCCTCCTTTCCCATCTGCTTCAGCTCGGCATCAGCGCAGCCTGAGAGGAAATTATCCCACATTATGCCTTGTATAGATAAAAATTATTGGCTGCTCACTGCACAATACACACACATACACACACATGTACACACACAGAAACACTCAGACCTATACTTATTTGTTTAAGTTCAAGACGAAAGCAGGGAAAAATCACAGACTATCACAGAGTAACCCTAACCCTAACCCTAACCCAGAGTAACCAAGAAATAGAGCTCTAAGACTGAGACCAATTAAGAGACAGCTCTGAGACTAAGACTAAATAAGAGACAGCTCTGAGACTGAGACTAATTAAGAAACAGAGCTCTGAGACTGAGACTAATTAAGAGACAGCTCTGAGACAGAGACTAATTAAGAGACAGAGCTCTGAGGCTGAGACTAATTAAGAGAAAGAGATCTGAGACTGAGACTAATTAAGAGACAGAGCTTTGAGACAGAGACTAATTAAGAGACAGAGATCTGAGACAGAGACTAATTAAGAGACAGAGATCTGAGACAGAGACTAATTAAGAGACAGAGCTCTGAGGCTGAGACTAATTAAGAGAAAGAGATCTGAGAC
>JAQQZU010000017.1:15345600-15358870 GCA_030068025.1 Parauchenoglanis punctatus
AACGCTTATGTTTGTAATTCAGATCATGCTTTGTTCGATAACCCTTTAACCCAAACACACACATTAGCACATTAGCATCATACAGATGGATGTAACTACAATAAAAACACTACAACATTAATTTGCCATATTGTAATTTCTTTGTAATTATTTCCAGACATTTCTACTGATTTGAAGTTTTAATTTTCTTATTTGATTGCTCCTTCCCAGAAATGAATGCTTAAAATTAATTGCTATAATGTGATTTATTTTCTGTGATTTCAGCGGGAAAAAATCAGCTCATGCTAACTATAGCATCATCATAATCATCATCCGATCAAATTTATCATGAGGTGCTGAAGAGAACACGTGCTCATGAACACTGGATGTGTTCTCCCTCTGCTTGCTCACTGTAATCCCTGCAGAACCTGGCGGTACTCGGCCGTGTCGGTGTCCTCGTGCTGGTCCCGAGTCACCCACTCATCCAGACGCTCACGCTGCTTCTGATCCAGGATTCCCATGCGGCTGTACTCCGACACCAGGTTTCTGTATCCTGCTTTGTAGTAGCCTCGTATACCGTCATCCGACAAAACGTGACTCTGAGATGGAATGCTTTCACCTGGAATTTCACAAAAGAATACAATTCCGTGCAGCAACGAAACAACTCTTAGACACTTAACTTTTAGACCATCAGTGCCGGTGTGTTATGTGCATTTAATGTCTTGTGTTTTATCCCTTTAATTTAATTTAGCAGTAAAATGTTTTTTTAAAGTGTGACTGAGGCATCAAGGCCTCATAGAACGCTGTTTCACTCTACTGTAGACTTGGATATGGGTCGAATGACAATAAAACTCTTTCATCTCTCTAATGTACATGTCTACTGTTACTATAGAAACGATAATGTGTTAGAGCGAGCGCATGGATATAAACCTGTGATTTGCAGCCACACTGCTGTCAGAACTGCTGTTGTTAATTAACAGTGTAATTTATTAATCCGCAGCATCGTGGTGGATCTACCCGTGATGTTTCAGTCACTGCTGCATGTCTGCTGTAAACTCCCCCACACATCACAGCGTCTGCTGGGGGGAGAACCGTGCATGTGCTGTGCAGGATGAACACCTCCGGGTCTCTCACCTAGAGCATCTCTGAGCTTCTGTGAGGTAAGCGGGTGATGTAGAATCATGCAGCGTTTCAGCAGAAGCTCTACGTCTCCGCTCATCAGGGTGTCTGCTAGAAGTTTCCTACGAAAAAAAGTTAAAAGCAGATTTTTCCTTTTTTCTTTCTGTTTTTATGAAGTAAATAATCAACCTCTTACCATCTGTAATGCTGTACCTAAAATATTTAAAACTTCTCCACATTCCTGAAGTGTTAACTGGAATTCTGTATAACTGCCTCACATGAGGATTTTGTCTGTGTGAACGTTACCTGGCCACCTGCGAGCTGCTGCTCGGGCCCGTAGTTAAAGCTCGCCTGTGATCTCGTCCCAGAACCTCCATGGCAATCAGGTTCTCTCCGTTATTGTCAGTCTTTATGCTGCTGATCAGCTCATAAAGCTTTGGGTTTTTATTTGTAAACTCGTTCACAGAGTTTGAGATTTCCATGAACGTCTGAGCTTGTCTGATGGAGTCCTTCGGTGGAATATGGCTTGTGTTAAGCGTCCCAGCGGCGTTCTTACTGGACGTACGAGCAGTTAGAACCCTGTCGAGAGAGAGAATGAGAATTAGTGACAATTAGTTAGAATGGAATTAGCATGAAATCTGAATCTAATTAAGAGCTCAGGTGAGTATTTGATCTCTTTCTAGCTGCTGTAGCTGTACGGAATCAAATAAACGGACACACGACCCCCGGTTATGAATGTAATTTTTTAATACCTGCTGTAAATTATAATTATTTACTAGTGCATCAGTGGTGTAAGTTAGTCAAGGATCTGCATACACAGTGCTTTTGTGATGAAATAAGCAATCAGATAACTTACCTTTTATTTTCACCAACAAATCCGAGACGGTACATTTTAATGAGGATGCGTTCCTCACTTCCGATGAATTGAACACTCTGGAAGTATTCCTGCAGCACAGCGTCGCTCTCCTTTTTACTGCCTCCAGGCGTGCTGTATTTCCCGGGGTTTTTCTGAGAGAAGTCGTACCCTCTCTGGAGATTAAGCATGGGTGCGTACGATTCAAGGTTTGTCTGGATCTGATGAGAAAATAAGCTTGTGAGGTTAAACACAGCGCTGTTCCAGCTCTTGTCACACGTGCAGGTGACTGACACTGTGCACTGACTGGGTTTTTCTCAGAGTGTTTCTGTCATAACATTCTTGTGTGTTTATATCCTTGTACCACCACAAACCCCAAAAACACTGGCTGTCATCTCTACTACATATCCACTGCAGGTCGTGGGGAAGCTGGAGCCAATCCCAGCCAGTTAACCTAATCTGCATGTCTTTGGACTGTGGGAGGAAACCATGCCTCCTCCTCACAGGAAGGTCCCAGTTAGCTGAGGGATCGAACCCATAAGCTGCTTGTTGTGAGACAACAGCGCTAATCACTGCGCCACCGTGCTACCCTCCCAAAAGCACTAGTTATATGTAATTATTTATTGTGATAACAGTGCTGGTGGACAAGCGAGAAAATAACTATAGGACACTTTGGGGTGGTAACATTAACTCTGCTTCATCACACACACACATCCATCTGTTTATCTGTCTCTCTTGCTATCTCTCTATCTATCTGTGAAACAGCCAGTGATTTCAGTACATCAGTAACTCTGAGCTGAGCTACAGTTACAGTCTGGCTTTTGTACTCAGGGAGTGCACACATAAAGGAGTCAGAGCCATAAGTGTATCTCACCTCATTTTTCACTTTCACACGCAGCATCAAAGCTTCTTTCTTTGGGTCTTCTGCCTTGCTGGCAGTTGCTTGTGCTACTGCATGATAAAGAGCGTTCTGATGATCCGAGTTGACGCTGATTATCCTGCCATCATCTTGTACGATGTCAAAATGGCCGCTGTACAGTTGTTCACCAGCTCTGTTTTTAAAATGAAAAGTAACTATGTTCAGTACACAACTTTCATAATCATTAACACTGAAATTTATTTCCACAAGTGAGCGGTGTAATGTTCTCGGGATTACTCTTACTGTGATAGTTGCGGGGATTTTGCGGATTTAGTTAATCTCAGTTTTATTTCGCCTGCTGATTTGTTGGTCCCTGCGTAACGTTCCTCAGTGAGCTGTGTTCCGTTTTCATCGATGACAGAGAGGCGAATTCCTTTTCCATCGAGCAGTTTACTTTTTGTGAGCACGTACACATCGAGGGCTGTAGTGGGCCGATCATCTTTGCTCAGAGCTTCCGTATACTGCTTTAGCTTGGTTTTGTCCTCATCGGACAGCTGTTCCACTTCCTTATAGCTCGCAGATTTCTTGTTGTGTTTTTTCCTCTGGTCGTCAAAGAAATGCTCAGTTTTATGTCTGCGCACGATGCGGTCTACTGCCTGGCCTGCAGCACTGGTCAACTGACTCTTAAATGTCTTGGTCATTAAGGACGTTATACGTTCAGAACAGGATTTGATGAACTGCTCAGAAACACTTTGAGCGATGGTCTGCAGAAGTTCTCCTTTAAGGCGTCGTACGTCAGGTAAATTGTGTCGTCCATCTTGTTCATACTTTGTCGTGCCTTTCTGAAGCTCTTCTATGCTCTCCAGTAATTCAGGAACAAATTTCTGGTCTATTATCTCCTTTGTTGGTACGGCACCCAATATTTGAATGAGACCTGTGGAGTACTCAGCTACTTTCACAGCGAGCTTTGCTGTTTCAAGCACACCTGAGAGTTTTGCTTTATCCATAATCTCTGTTGCTGCGTTACACACCTCAGAGAGTTTGCTGATCACCTCCTGTGCTGTGGTACAGTCCAGTATGATCTGAGGAATTATCTCTTCACAGAGCAGACCAAATGATTTTTTTACTTGCCTCTCATATTCCTGGGCAATCTTGAAATACTCTTTTTGTAAGGCAACTTTAGGAACACTCGAGCTGATGAACTCAACAAGAGCCTGATCCAGTTTACTGTTCTGTTTAACTGATGAAGTAACAACATCTGCAAAAGTACTTTCTAAAATCTTCTTAAAGACTTCCTGAAGCGCTGCATCGATTGCGTAGTTCATGGCAGTGAGAACAGACTTTTTCCCAATTTCCTGAACTGCATATTTAGTCGCATATTTGAAGTTCTGTTTGAGCGCTGTAGAGGATGTCATGTTTTTCATTACAGACTTAAAAGATTCCTTACTGAGGGATGATAAACCAGACTGAAGGCTTCCTTTGACTGACGTAAACGTTGCCTTTCCTGATTTGATGAATCCAGAGGCAACAGAAGAGAAAGACTTTGTACCATTGAGGAGACTTTTTGTCACTCTGAACACGGTGGTCACTGCTTTCTTGATCATGCTAAACCCAGCCGTTAGCAAAGAAATCCCGATGCTGATACTCTTAGATATTGCCCATGACACCCAATCGAATGTGCCCTTTATCATCCCCTCTATTCCGCTGATCATGTCAGAAACGCCTTCGGAAATCAGGCCCATTCCAAACTGGCTGGCTGTTCCAAGTGACAGAGCACAAACAAGGATCCCAGCGAGCACCTGTACCACCCCGAGTATGAAACAGATCAAAGCATCGATGCAAAACTTGGGTTTCTTTTTCACCTCGAAAACAACACCGAGGCCGTAATCATATAACGATCTCAGCTCATTTGTGATGATGAAGTTCTTTTCTTCGGACAGCGTGTAGACGGAACAGTCCTCTGTAATGGCGTCACTGTTGCTTTCCTCCAGCTCTTTAAGTTTAATCAGTGCGTTATCAATGTACGTCATCCAAGACCTAAAGATGTTCATTCTGGCCTCCATTTGACTCTGAAAGTTGTTTTTGTCGTCTGTGCTCTGATCTTTGTTACCAGTGACTGATAAGTTACAAGAGATCATTGTGTTCGAGACTTCTGAGACATAGACGTCAATGGCTTTCTTTGCGTCTTTCAGCAGGTTCGTAGCGTCTGCTTTATAGTTACCCTTGCCGAGGTTGATGGTGATGTACGCCTGGTTATAGAGAGCCACAGCCTTGTAGTGTGGGTCGGAGTGTGCAACTTTTTGCCAATAGGACTTTGCTCCATAGTCACTGCTGGATTTGTTTCTGCAGTGTAAGTCAGTTCTTACGATTGCCTGTCTGACATGGTCATAGAAATTATCGCATTCACCTTGCAGCAGTTTTCCACTTGATTTGTTCATTGTCCTGATAAGATCTGCTTGAAGATGACTGAAGTCATCATGCCTATTAATGTGCTCCTCATGAAGGGTCAACCACAAGGCCCAGGATTCCTTCAAAGCGTTGATGGCAGGCTGATAATCAAATTTAGACTGATGATGAGTAAAGCAATCAGGAATATCACTGAGCTGCAATCGCATGGGGTCCTGTTTTTCATTCTGCGTGTAATGCCCATCAAAGTCCTTCAGAAATTCACAAAACTCGGAGAACAGGTTTTCCTTTAGGTTTATTTCAACCAACTCATCAGATTCCATGTCGTGGATTCGTTTAATTTCATAATCCTCTCTCAGCTGTCGCATGATTTCCACAGACTGACCTTTGTAAGCGGGTGCGAGATGATCACAGTTCACAACCATCTGGACCATCCCGGGATTGCCTTTTCGAGACGTACGACCGAATATTTGCTTCTCCACTCTTCGGTTGTGTGGGAAATGAGTAAGCAGAACGAAAAGACCGCCACACTTATTCACACTTTCATCAACCTTTATGTCTGTCCCCCTTCCTCCGAGATTTGTAGCAATGATGATTCTGCCTGCACAGAATTTCTCTCTTTCGATATTGTGCTTCTCACTGATTGTGTACAGAGTAATTTGTTCTTTCTTAAATCTGCCTCCATCTTGTATTTTCTCATGTAGTTCATCTGCCGTTTTAACGTCTTCACAAATTACCAAGACAACTTGTCCTCTCTCTGCTACTTTCCATGAAGTTTCACAAATAGCCTGGATCCATTGGTGAGTCCCTCCTTTCACCTGGATGACTGGAAGCTCGACCACTCTTTTATGGCGATGTGCAGGTACAGTGTAACTCTTTGCTTCATAATGTCTTGCCAGAAAGTCCCGATCTGCCTTACCTCCTAAAGTACCAGAAACACCGAATATACCACTTCCCCTGAGGTACCTCTTAAAGTAATGGAAATTTGACATGTAGTTAGTCACATTGGATATCGGTGAAATTGCAAGTTGGTGCTTGAACTCCAAAAATTGTTGCAGACCATTACCCCACTTCTTGTTTTTCTCCAGCACACCGCTCGCTTTGAAGTCCACTGGAATTACTGCATTATACTGGTGTCTGTCAGGACCATCAGCGACTTCTCGTTCCGCAGCTGGTGAAGTGTCAATCATGTACTCTCTGCCCCGAGACATCTCAACAGCCCTCAGTGCATTACCAACAAAAACTGGTAACTGATTCTCAACATAGCTTTTCAAGAAAACAGGAATGACAATGAAGTTGTCTTCAGCCATTTGGAGGTTATCTGAGTATTTGATGTATGACTTTATTGTGCTTACAGTTGCATCAATGAGTGATTTCTCAGACATGATTTCGCACGCCAGTCCTCCTTCCAGCAGTAGCATTTCAACATTAAGGTCACCTTGTTTTTCCAGAGCCTTGAAATGTTTGGCTTTTTTGTTCTCTAAAGAATAGCACTTAAACACTGTGGTGTTCTCCAAGACCTCCTCAAATATACTCAGAAGATCGTACTGTTGTGAAACTCCAAGTTTCTTCATGACTTCAGATAATGCTGCAGACATTCTGTCCTCATTCCCATCACCTTCGTTTTCTTGCTCTTTCTTGCTCTCAGCTTGATGCATCATTTCAATATCCTCCTGGGTGTAGAACCCCAAAGTCACTCCGGGCAACAAGACCTCGTTTGCTGAAAAGCTGTCTGATGTTTCCAGTCCCATAACAGCTGCTGTTACAGCTTTATGAAAGTACTGTATCCTAGTTGCCCATTTTATCTCACCTGTTTCAAGCATTTCAATAGGTTGACAAGGAGCTATCATGGCCCATATGTTGGAAAGCACTTGCTCCGCATGCCTAAATCCACTAGATTCATGGGACAAGAATGTCACTTGAACTCCATTGTCCAAGGTCATATAGTCCACTTCATCCACTATTACAAGCTCAAATTTCCTCATACCACGAGTAGTCCTCTTCTCAAATTCCTGTTTAAGCGTGTCTGCTGCAAACACTCCCACTGTGCCATATACTATTTGTTGTCTGTAAGCCTTTTTAAGCTGCTCCTCTTGTTCCTCTGGTGAACAGGCACTTGAGAAACATGGAGGTACTACAGATGAGGTGACACCAAACATATCAAATAATTTTTTCCACTCTTCTTGGTCTCGTCGGGCGAGAACTGGAGAGCTTGTCACAATGTCCACTTTTGTTTCCTGAATGGCCAGAATTGTAGCAAACATGGCTAAGATACAGGACTTGCCTTCACCTGTGCCAATCTCAAGAAGACAGCCTTTATTTTCTGTCAGCTGTGCCAGGAGGAGCAAAAGCAATGATGCCAGTTGTGTAAGTCTTGGAAAATAGCCTTGAATCACAGTGTTGTCTTTTGTGGTGATTGTTGAGCAGTCTTGAACTGCTACTGACATTCCAACTAACACGTCTTTCAGAATATTAATATCTGGGTTTGTAAGATTTAGTGCTTTTATCTTCATTTTCAAATCAACGATTTGTTCCTTGGTAAGGTCCACCAACTGATATTTTGTAAGCTCCGACTCCAGGTATCTGAGCACATCCTTCAACAGCACCAAGACTTTCTCTGGGCAGTTTGCTTCACGAAGTTCCTTCACTATTGTGTTAGCATCTTTTTCCTTGTCATTTTTTATTTGTTCCTGAAGAAACATTAGAGGGTTTTCATTTGTAAGAGCAGAGAGAACGAGGATGCAGCCCAGATGGTAGGTTTGTGCTGTGTGCAGAACTGAATCAAGTTGATCACATTTGACAGCTGGACTTTTGCAAATGAAGAGCATTATTTCCATTGGTGTCCAGATTCTATTGAACAACATTTGACCCAAAATATCCCTACTTTGTGGTGAGAGCTCTGAAATTGTGTCAAGAACATTTAATAAAATGCACTCAGCCAAAGTTGGATTTGTGGCTTGAAGCTGCTCCACCAAACCCAAGAGGAAGTTGTACTTCTTCTCCCAGCCAAGCAGCTGATCTCCATAATCTTTAGCGTCTTCAGTGCTACTGTCCTGAATGAACTGTAGAGACGCCTCAAGAACTATGAGCTTCTCAGTAAGAGACAGTTCATTATATCCCACGGCATGGTCAAAGGTAAACTGAGACCATATGGAAAGGTTGTTTTCTCTACAATATTGAACTGCGAGTTCATTCTGGAGCATCTTAATCCTGTCCCAAATCCTGCTGTGCTGCACCTCTTTTTCTTCTGTGATTTGGTATTGTAACAAAAGGTCTTTGAAATTTTCTTCAACATCAATAACCTGAATAAATAAATGTGCAAAACAAAAATGGCTCTCAGTTAAATGTGATTTTTTTTGTCACATGCTGTACATACAGTAGTGTTGCAATTTATCTAAGTCCATATTAAAGTCGTACCTCGTCCCTCTCAATTGCAGCGGCATCATCTTCTATTTGCTGATGGAGAACATGAGTGCGTTCATGATGTTGTTCGTGACCTCTGAAGCTCTGTTTTTCACGCAGTCGCTCAGTTGCTCGAGAAAGCTTCAGCCTGGACGATTCACTCTCTCTGTCCAGCTCCTGTTGAATCCTTTGCTCACGCTCCAAACGTTCCAGACGTCTTCTCTCCTCCTCTTGCTGTCTGTGTTTTTCATCTTCTTCAATTTTTCCTATTTCAGGATATTATCAGACCCAACTGGATTAGAAACAGCTTACAGATCACACTTTATTGGGTTTTTTATTTTGGGTTATTTAATTGCACAGGCATTAACTACCTGCCATCGCTCTCAGCGCTAGCTATGTGCCGTCACAGCTGTACATTAGAGTTGTCTTTGTATTAACTGCACAATTAAGACTGGGTTGGGAAGGCTTTATCTCTTTATCTCTTTTACCTCAGGGCAAAACAGAGAACCCAGCAAGTGCTATACCATTAACAGAGACTGGAAAGTGCACTGTACTAGACTGTAGAATAGAGAACAGAAACCTTGAATACAATTAAATAAATGCATAATAGGAGAATATACATATAATGTACAATTTAAAAAATCTTACATCGTTTGTAAAAAGTTTTCCCTAAACTATCCTCCATAAGAGTTTTAGACCGGCGGTATGCCTAGTCCATGACCCAGTGAACCAGTATCAGGACGTATTTACTGATAGAGACTTCAAAGCACTTCTGTAAGTCGGTCCGGATAAGGGCGTCTGATAAATACCATAAATGAATAGATGAACATAAATGTACAATAAACAACTGTATGTGCCAATTATAAAGGCAGCAGAGGTTTAAATTGTGTTTTTCTGGTTTATACAATTATTCTATGACTTTCCTATTCTCAGAAGTTCCGTACCAACACTGCCCTTTAATTTGGTAAAGGTATAATTGATGAGATGCAGGAAACTAATGACTGATAATAAACAATGAAAGTGTGCCCATGCCAGCATCTTATTTTTATTTTTAAGTATTTTTAGGATGTTTAATTATTCTTCCTAGATTGTTAGTAATAGCTTTATTTATGATATGTGTATAGTAGTTAGCTTTCTGATGAGGAACAACATTAGAGGTGTGCATCTAGACTCTAGAGAGGGTTAGTGAGCGTGAGAGCAGTGTAGTGCCTGTAGGGGAAAGTCTGGATGCCTCAGGTAGAGTCAGCAGTCCCACAACTCCTGCATTAGGGCCCTCACAGAAGGGAGCTCATAGTTTCAGAACAGCTGAGGCTAGGGAACGACAAGACAAGCCAGCTCCATGAAGACATGGTGTTCAGGTTAAGGTTGGAGTGGAAGAACTGGAGAGTCCTGCACGGAGCCCTGACCTCAACCCCACTGAACACCTTTGGGAGGAACTGGAACTGGAGCCTACTTGACATCCCTATTTATTATTAAATCATACTATTTATTTATTCTTCATCATCCATTTATTCCAAGAAAGGGGGAAAAACCCACACCTTTCTGTATTACTTTCCAACAGAGTTTTTGCGTGATGGTGTTCTTAGCCTGGGTCCTAGTGAACCAGTGTCAGGATATATTTTCTGATAGAGACTTAAAAGCACTTCTTTAAGTCGCTCTGGATAAGGGCATCTGCCAAACGCCATAAATGTAAACATAAATGTAAATCGCAACAATCAGTGCCTGAGCTCGTTAATGCTCTTGTAGCTGAATGAACACAAATCCCCACAGCCACGCTCCAACATCTAGTGGTTATAACAGCAAAGGGGAATAAATCTGCACTGGGATGTTCAACACACACACATGGATGTGATGGTCAGGGGTGCACATACTTTTGGCTGTATAGTGTAGTGCAGAACTGATACGCTTAGAGGAACTTACCATAGTTGGGACAGTAATGCGTCCCGCCCTCGGAGGTGCAGTGCAGCTGAATCTGGGAACGGCCAAAGGTTTCCTTTAAGATAAACGAGGTGTCGCCTTTGTGGGTGTTAAACTCATATTTAAAACTGTCCCACGTGTGACTTTCATATCTGAAGTAGATGTAGCGATGGATTAACCTTGTCTCCTCATAGGACGTTGTGCAACCAGCATTGATGCGTGAAAACTAGGGAGTAGAATTATACATCAGTTTCCATCAAAGAAAACAAGCAGTGAATAAAATAAGACGTAAAGAACTGACTGACGTTACTGTTAGTTTTTAGGCACTACATGGTCTGGCTGCACCACTCTAATACATCACGGCTACCCGCCCCACGCTCAGGAGCAACCGCCCGTACACTGTGGAATACGCTACCTTTCAGCACGACATCGACCTCAACTATGGACAAATTTAAATCTTGCCTTCAGATCCGTCTTCTCTCCTTGGCATGTAACTACATCTAACTAATATCTTAGTGTGTGCTGCGATGCCTTTTTCATCTCAGTTCCTCTCATCTGTACAGCGCTGTGGTCGGCTTCAGCTAGCTTAAACGAGCTCTAGAAATAAATTTAACTGAATAATCGGAGGACATGCTAACTAGGAAAATATAAATATGAAGCAGGACTATGGAATTACAGAAATAATCTTGTGCAGTGAATGCACCAAAAGTTCTTACCCCTCTGTCCTGGGTGGCAAAGTGCCAGGTGTAAGGAGTCTGATTCTTGACTGAAACTTTGGCACCCATAATTCAGGTTATTCTGTTAAATTAAAACATTAAACATTGGTTAGTATTCAACAGTGATGGAAGGTAAGATATAAAAAATGGAATTGCATTAAATATAAATATAGTAAAAAGAATTGGAACCTGATTTTATTCCTGTGCTGAGAAGTCCATCGCTGTGAGGAAAGTGAAGCAGCTCGTGCAGTCCGTTGCCCTTTATATAGAACAGCTTCCTGAAACTGAAACTGAACTGTCCATAAAAACATGAGGACAGAACAGGGCAGAGGTATGACCTGCACCATAGAAGATAAATTATACTGTGTATGATAACCGACTAACCAAGAACCCAGGAGTTTAATATTATCAACACACTTTAAATGTGGGTTTTGTACTTTGTACTTTTCCTGAGATGATTGAAAAAATAATACCTTACATAAAAATATTCTGTCCAGAACACACTTCTTTCCAGTTGTGCACAACACTGCCTCACTCTGCTCACGTTTAGAACTTCTTTGAGGAATGTTCAGAAATGTAAAGTGGACATACATGTGCATGTGTTAATGTAATCACTAGGCCTCATACGGTGCTGCTGGTTTATATTAACAGAACACGGGGCCGGGCGTCCGGCACAGCCACTCACACACACTACCTGTCTGCCTTCATACCTGTACGTAAGGAGAGCGTGCATGACAGGAACACACCAGAGTTTACAGGAAACAGGAAGACAAACAGAGAGAAGACTCTGAGGGTTTTAAATTAGGAAGAATGGATAAAGGAAAATGGATGTGATAATGTGTGTACAGTACAAGAAGATGCGCTATAAAGTAATAATAATAATATAATATTTATAAGAAAATAAAATAAAATGAAAGAATTTTTTTAATTAGCTGTTTTTGTGCTTCCCCACTGAGCGCTCTTCCAAACGTTCAGAAAGTCCTCACACGGCTCTGCTCCACCCGTTCTGCTTTTTCTTTTCAGCAGTGATTTATTCCTGTTCTGTTTTCTAATTTAATTCAAACTTTACCCTTTAACATTAAAGTTTGGAGAAGGCTGATCGATATATATCATGATATAAATCAAATCTCTGTTCCTGTCCAGCTTAAAGGTTCCTTTTTCTCCTAAGTGAGATGTTCAGAGGTCATGAGGTTAAGTTTGGTTTACATTAGGGTTGGGTGATACGACCTAAAAGCTATATCATTCTCATGATAACGATATTTATCACCACATATATTATGCTATGATAATAAAGTTCATAGACTAACGAACATGCTCTTGGTTACGCCAGTTGGGGCTCGTTACACACCGGTCATAAACACACACTGCTCCACCACAGGACGCCTGTTTCTGAGCTCCAGCGCTGCGCTCGTGTGCTGTGTTTCTGCTCTTTGTTTCAGAACTCAGCTCAACGCATTTGCTTTGCTTTTGTTCACACTGTTTTGCTCTGGTTTTCCGTAAGTTGTTTCTGCTGCTTTCTCCAGTTTGGGGTTAATAAAGCCCTGTGTTTTCCAGCTGTGACCCCGAGCTGGTTCTAGTTAGCTTTTAATCTAGTTCTACAGACCACCGCTGCTGCCTGTTCATTTCCGGAGGAAATGTAATATTTCTGCTGAAACACGACACTCACGATATGCAGTCAGCTGACGATATGAACGGTCACATTGCAAAAGGATAATTTATGTACACATCACCCAGCCCTAGTTTGTAGTCCAAGAATTTCTTAAATATATTTCACACGTAAAAACTCCATCCTGAGATCAGCCTCAGCTGATGTGTATTTACAGCAGTTCACTCAGAAACTGAAAATCTTCTTTTAAAAAGACTTCAGGTAAATCTCAGTGTCGCGACCTCGCGGGCCACCACCGCGACGAACTCCAGCGCGCCTACTTCCGCTTCCGGGAGCTCCGGTATAAACACGGAAGCAGGGAAGAGCTAGGCGCTGATTCATGTTACCGTGTGTGTTCATGACACTAGCCCCGG